>JAEIFQ010000375.1:0-12093 GCA_018904025.1 Zaprionus vittiger | reverse complement strand
TTTGATATTTTGACATAAATTGATAAAGGTAGTCATAAGTAGTATGAAATGTCCTTCGAAAAGTCTTTACGATGAAAATTGTGGAAAATATCGAAGAAAAACCCTTAATTTAGGTGTAAATTTGAATTTGAATTTTTCGAAGCACCCCCCTTACAACATTTTCAAAATTTTTCAAAAGCTAGAATTTTGATATTTTGACTTAAATTGATAGAGGTAGTCATAAGTAGTATAAAATGTCCTTCGAAAAGTCTTTGCGATGAAAATTGTGGAAAATATCGAAGAAAAACCCTTAATTTAGGTGTAAATTTGTGATAAAGCACCCCCCTTACAACATTTTCAAAATTTTTCAAAATTTAGAATTTCGATATTTTGACTTAAATTGATAAAGCTAGTCATAAGTAGTATAAAATGTCCTACGAAAAGTCTTTGCGATGAAAATTGTGGAAAATATCGAAGAAAAACCCTTAATTTAGGTGTAAATTTGAATTTGAATTTTTCGAAGCACCCCCCTTACAACATTTTCAAAATTTTTCAAAAGCTAGAATTTTGATATTTTGACTTAAATTGATAGAGGTAGTCATAAGTAGTATAAAATGTCCTTCGAAAAGTCTTTGCGATGAAAATTGTGGAAAATATCGAAGAAAAACCCTTAATTTAGGTGTAAATTTGAATTTGAATTTTTCGAAGCACCCCCTTAAAACATTTTCAAAATTTTTCAAAATTTAGAATTTTGATATTTTGACTTAAATTGATAGAGGTAGTCATAAGTAGTATAAAATGTCCTTCGAAAAGTCTTTGCGATGAAAATTGTGGAAAATATCGAAGAAAAACCCTTAATTTAGGTGTAAATTTGAATTTGAACTTTTCGAAGCACCCCCCTTACAACATTTTCAAAATTTTTCAAAATTTAGAATTTCGATATTTTGACTTAAATTGATAAAGCTAGTCATAAATAGTATAAAATGTCCTTCGAAAACTCTTTACGATGAAAATTGTGGAAAATATCGAAGAAAAACCCTTAATTTAGGTGTAAATTTGAATTTGAATTTTTCGAAGCACCCCCCTTACAACATTTTCAAAATTTTTCAAAATTTAGAATTTTGATATTTTGACTTAAGTTGATAGAGGTAGTCATAAGTAGTATAAAATGTCCTTCAAAAAGTCTTTGCGGTGAAAATTGTGAAAAATATCGAAGAAAAACCCTTAATTTAGGTGTAAATTTGAATTTGAATTTTTCGAAGCACCCCCCTTACAACATTTTCAAAATTTTTCAAAATTTAGAATATCGATATTTTGACTTAAATTGATAAAGCTAGTCATAAATAGTATAAAATGTCCTTCGAAAAGTCTTTGCGATGAAAATTGTGGAAAATATCGAAGAAAAACCCTTAATTTAGGTGTAAATTTGAATTTGAATTTTTCGAAGCACCCCCCTTACAACATTTTCAAAATTTTTCAAAATTTAGAATTTCGATATTTTGACTTAAATTGATAAAGCTAGTCATAAATAGTATAAAATGTCCTTCGAAAAGTCTTTGCGATGAAAATTGTGGAAAATATCGAAGAAAAACCCTTAATTTAGGTGTAAATTTGAATTTGAATTTTTTGAAGCACCCCCCTTACAACATTTTCAAAATTTTTCAAAATTTAGAATATCGATATTTTGACTTAAATTGATAAAGCTAGTCATAAATAGTATAAAATGTCCTTCGAAAAGTCTTTGCGATGAAAATTGTGGAAAATATGGAAGAAAAACCCTTAATTTAGGTGTAAATTTGAATTTGAAATTTTCGAAGCACCCCCCTTACAACATTTTCAAAATTTTTCAAAATTTAGAATTTCGATATTTTGACTTAAATTGATAGAGGTAGTCATAAGTAGTATAAAATGTCCTTCGAAAAGTCTTTGCGATAAAAATTGTGGAAAATATGGAAGAAAAACCCTTAATTTAGGTGTAAATTTAAATTTGAATTTTTCGAAGCACCCCCCTTACAACATTTTCAAAATTTTTCAAAAGCTAGAATTTTGATATTTTGACTTAAATTGATAGAGGTAGTCATAAGTAGTATAAAATGTCCTTCGAAAAGTCTTTGCGATGAAAATTGTGGAAAATATCGAAGAAAAACCCTTAATTTAGGTGTAAATTTGAATTTGAATTTTTCGAAGCACCCCCCTTACAACATTTTCAAAATTTTTCAAAATTTAGAATTTTGATATTTTGACTTAAGTTGATAGAGGTAGTCATAAGTAGTATAAAATGTCCTTCAAAAAGTCTTTGCGGTGAAAATTGTGAAAAATATCGAAGAAAAACCCTTAATTTAGGTGTAAATTTGAATTTGAATTTTTCGAAGCACCCCCCTTACAACATTTTCAAAATTTTTCAAAATTTAGAATTTTGATATTTTGACTTAAATTGATAGAGGTAGTCATAAGTAGTATAAAATGTCCTTCGAAAAGTCTTTGCGATGAAAATTGTTTAAAATATCGAAGAAAAACCCTTAATTTAGGTGTAAATTTGAATTTGAATTTTTCGAAGCACCCCCCTTACAACATTTTCAAAATTTTTCAAAATTTAGAATATCGATATTTTGACTTAAATTGATAAAGCTAGTCATAAATAGTATAAAATGTCCTTCGAAAAGTCTTTGCGATGAAAATTGTGGAAAATATCGAAGAAAAACCCTTAATTTAGGTGTAAATTTGAATTTGAATTTTTCGAAGCACCCCCCTTACAACATTTTCAAAATTTTTCAAAATTTAGAATTTTGATTTTTTGACTTAAATTGATAGAGGTAGTCATAAGTAGTATAAAATGTCCTTCGAAAAGTCTTTGCGATGAAAATTGTGGAAAATATCGAAGAAAAACCCTTAATTTAGGTGTAAATTTGAATTTGAATTTTTCGAAGCACCCCCCTTACAACATTTTCAAAATTTAGAATTTTGATATTTTGACTTAAATTGATAAAGCTAGTCATAAGTAGTATAAAATGTCCTTCGAACAGTCTTTACGATGAAAATTGTGGAAAATATCGAAGAAAAACCCTTAATTTAGGTGTAAATTTGTGATAAAGCACCCCCCTTACAACATTTTCAAAATTTTTCAAAATTTAGAATTTCGATATTTTGACTTAAATTGATAAAGCTAGTCATAAGTAGTATAAAATGTCCTTCGAAAAGTCTTTGCGATGAAAATTGTGGAAAATATCGAAGAAAAACCCTTAATTTAGGTGTAAATTTGAATTTGAATTTTTCGAAGCACCCCCCTTACAACATTTTCAAAATTTTTCAAAAGTTAGAATTTTGATATTTTGACTTAAATTGATAAAGCTAGTCATAAGTAGTATGAAATGTCCTTCGAAAAGTCTTTGCGATGAAAATTGTGGAAAATATCGAAGACAAACCCTAAATTTAGGTGTAAATTTGTGATAAAGCACCCCCCTTACAACATTTTCAAAATTTTTCAAAATTTAGAATTTTGATATTTTGACTTAAATTGATAGAGGTAGTCATAAGTAGTATAAAATGTCCTTCGAAAAGTCTTTGCGATGAAAATTGTGGAAAATATCGAAGAAAAACCCTTAATTTAGGTGTAAATTTGAATTTGAATTTTTCGAAGCACCCCCCTTACAACATTTTCAAAATTTTTCAAAATTTAGAATTTCGAAATTTTGACTTTAATTGATAAAGCTAGTCATAAATAGTATAAAATGTCATTCGAAAAGTCTTTGCGATGAAAATTGTGAAAAATATCGAAGAAAAACCCTTAATTTAGGTGTAAATTTGTGATAAAGCACCCCCCTTACAACATTTTCAAAATTTTTCAAAATTTAGAATTTTGATATTTTGACTTAAGTTGATAGAGGTAGTCATAAGTAGTATAAAATGTCCTTCAAAAAGTCTTTGCGGTGAAAATTGTGAAAAATATCGAAGAAAAACCCTTAATTTAGGTGTAAATTTGAATTTGAATTTTTCGAAGCACCCCCCTTACAACATTTTCAAAATTTTTCAAAATTTAGAATTTTGATATTTTGACTTAAATTGATAGAGGTAGTCATAAGTAGTATAATATGTCATTCGAAAAGTCTTTGCGATGAAAATTGTGGAAAATATCGAAGAAAAACCCTTAATTTAGGTGTAAATTTGAATTTGAATTTTTCGAAGCACCCCCTTACAACATTTTCAAAATTTTTCAAAATTTAGAATATCGATATTTTGACTTAAATTGATAAAGCTAGTCATAAATAGTATAAAATGTCCTTCGAAAAGTCTTTGCGATGAAAATTGTGGAAAATATCGAAGAAAAACCCTTAATTTAGGTGTAAATTTGAATTTGAATTTTTCGAAGCACCCCCCTTACAACATTTTCAAAATTTTTCAAAATTTAGAATTTCGATATTTTGACTTAAATTGATAAAGCTAGTCATAAATAGTATAAAATGTCCTTCGAAAAGTCTTTGCGATGAAAATTGTGGAAAATATCGAAGAAAAACCCTTAATTTAGGTGTAAATTCGAATTTGAATTTTTCGAAGCACCCCCCTTACAACATTTTCAAAATTTTTCAAAATTTAGAATTTTGATATTTTGACTTAAGTTGATAGAGGTAGTCATAAGTAGTATAAAATGTCCTTCGAAAAGTCTTTGCGATGAAAATTGTGGAAAATATCGAAGAAAAACCCTTAATTTAGGTGTAAATTTGTGATAAAGCACCCCCCTTACAACATTTTCAAAATTTTTCAAAATTTAGAATTTCGATATTTTGACTTAAATTGATAAAGCTAGTCATAAGTAGTATAAAATGTCCTTCGAAAAGTCTTTGCGATGAAAATTGTGGAAAATATCGAAGAAAAACCCTTAATTTAGGTGTAAATTTGAATTTGAATTTTTCGAAGCACCCCCCTTACAACATTTTCAAAATTTAGAATTTTGATATTTTGACTTAAATTGATAAAGCTAGTCATAAGTAGTATAAAATGTCCTTCGAACAGTCTTTACGATGAAAATTGTGGAAAATATCGAAGAAAAACCCTTAATTTAGGTGTAAATTTGTGATAAAGCACCCCCCTTACAACATTTTCAAAATTTTTCAAAATTTAGAATTTCGATATTTTGACTTAAATTGATAAAGCTAGTCATAAGTAGTATAAAATGTCCTTCGAAAAGTCTTTGCGATGAAAATTGTGGAAAATATCGAAGAAAAACCCTTAATTTAGGTGTAAATTTGAATTTGAATTTTTCGAAGCACCCCCCTTACAACATTTTCAAAATTTTTCAAAAGTTAGAATTTTGATATTTTGACTTAAATTGATAAAGCTAGTCATAAGTAGTATGAAATGTCCTTCGAAAAGTCTTTGCGATGAAAATTGTGGAAAATATCGAAGACAAACCCTAAATTTAGGTGTAAATTTGTGATAAAGCACCACAACATTTTCAAAATTTTTCAAAATTTAGAATTTTGATATTTTGACTTAAATTGATAGAGGTAGTCATAAGTAGTATAAAATGTCCTTCGAAAAGTCTTTGCGATGAAAATTGTGGAAAATATCGAAGAAAAACCCTTAATTTAGGTGTAAATTTGAATTTGAATTTTTCGAAGCACCCCCTTACAACATTTTCAAAATTTTTCAAAATTTAGAATTTCGAAATTTTGACTTAAATTGATAAAGCTAGTCATAAATAGTATAAAATGTCATTCGAAAAGTCTTTGCGATGAAAATTGTGAAAAATATCGAAGAAAAACCCTTAATTTAGGTGTAAATTTGTGATAAAGCACCCCCCTTACAACATTTTCAAAATTTTTCAAAATTTAGAATTTTGATATTTTGACTTAAGTTGATAGAGGTAGTCATAAGTAGTATAAAATGTCCTTCAAAAAGTCTTTGCGGTGAAAATTGTGAAAAATATCGAAGAAAAACCCTTAATTTAGGTGTAAATTTGAATTTGAATTTTTCGAAGCACCCCCCTTACAACATTTTCAAAATTTTTCAAAATTTAGAATTTTGATATTTTGACTTAAATTGATAGAGGTAGTCATAAGTAGTATAATATGTCATTCGAAAAGTCTTTGCGATGAAAATTGTGGAAAATATCGAAGAAAAACCCTTAATTTAGGTGTAAATTTGAATTTGAATTTTTCGAAGCACCCCCCTTACAACATTTTCAAAATTTTTCAAAATTTAGAATATCGATATTTTGACTTAAATTGATAAAGCTAGTCATAAATAGTATAAAATGTCCTTCGAAAAGTCTTTGCGATGAAAATTGTGGAAAATATCGAAGAAAAACCCTTAATTTAGGTGTAAATTTGAATTTGAATTTTTCGAAGCACCCCCCTTACAACATTTTCAAAATTTTTCAAAATTTAGAATTTCGATATTTTGACTTAAATTGATAAAGCTAGTCATAAATAGTATAAAATGTCCTTCGAAAAGTCTTTGCGATGAAAATTGTGGAAAATATCGAAGAAAAACCCTTAATTTAGGTGTAAATTCGAATTTGAATTTTTCGAAGCACCCCCCTTACAACATTTTCAAAATTTTTCAAAATTTAGAATTTTGATATTTTGACTTAAGTTGATAGAGGTAGTCATAAGTAGTATAAAATGTCATTCGAAAAGTCTTTGCGATGAAAATTGTGGAAAATATCGAAGAAAAACCCTTAATTTAGGTGTAAATTTGAATTTGAATTTTTCGAAGCACCCCCCTTACAACATTTTCAAAATTTTTCAAAATTTAGAATTTCGATATTTTGACTTAAATTGATAAAGCTAGTCATAAGTAGTATAAAATGTCCTTCGAAAAGTCTTTGCGATGAAAATTGTGGAAAATATCGAAGAAAAACCCTTAATTTAGGTGTAAATTTGAATTTGAATTTTTCGAAGCACCCCCCTTACAACATTTTCAAAATTTTTCAAAAGTTAGAATTTTGATATTTTGACATAAATTGATAAAGCTAGTCATAAGTAGTATGAAATGTCCTTCGAAAAGTCTTTGCGATAAAAATTGTGGAAAATATCGAAGAAAAACCCTAAATTTAGGTGTAAATTTGTGATAAAGCACCCCCCTTACAACATTTTCAAAATTTTTCAAAATTTAGAATATCGATATTTTGACTTAACTTGATAAAGCTAGTCATAAGTAGTATAAAATGTCCTTCGAAAAGTCTTTGCGATGAAAATTGTGGAAAATATCGAAGAAAAACCCTTAATTTAGGTGTAAATTTGAATTTGAATTTTTCGAAGCACCCCCCTTACAACATTTTCAAAATTTTTCAAAAGTTAGAATTTTGATATTTTGACTTAAGTTGATAGAGGTAGTCATAAGTAGTATAAAATGTCCTTCGAAAAGTCTTTGCGATGAAAATTGTGGAAAATATCGAAGAAAAACCCTTAATTTAGGTGTAAATTTGTGATAAAGCACCCCCCTTACAACATTTTCAAAATTTTTCAAAATTTAGAATTTCGATATTTTGACTTAAATTGATAAAGCTAGTCATAAGTAGTATAAAATGTCCTTCGAAAAGTCTTTGCGATGAAAATTGTGGAAAATATCGAAGAAAAACCCTTAATTTAGGTGTAAATTTGAATTTGAATTTTTCGAAGCACCCCCCTTACAACATTTTCAAAATTTTTCAAAAGTTAGAATTTTGATATTTTGACATAAATTGATAAAGCTAGTCATAAGTAGTATGAAATGTCCTTCGAAAAGTCTTTGCGATAAAAATTGTGGAAAATATCGAAGAAAAACCCTAAATTTAGGTGTAAATTTGTGATAAAGCACCCCCCTTACAACATTTTCAAAATTTTTCAAAATTTAGAATATCGATATTTTGACTTAAATTGATAAAGCTAGTCATAAGTAGTATAAAATGTCCTTCGAAAAGTCTTTGCGATGAAAATTGTGGAAAATATCGAAGAAAAACCCTTAATTTAGGTGTAAATTTGAATTTGAATTTTTCGAAGCACCCCCCTTACAACATTTTCAAAATTTTTCAAAAGTTAGAATTTTGATATTTTGACTTAAATTGATAAAGCTAGTCATAAGTAGTATGAAATGTCCTTCGAAAAGTCTTTGCGATGAAAATTGTGGAAAATATCGAAGAAAAACCCTAAATTTGGGTGTAAATTTGTGATAAAGCACCCCCCTTACAACATTTTCAAAATTTTTCAAAATTTAGAATTTCGATATTTTGACTTAAATTGATAGAGGTAGTCATAAGTAGTATAAAATGTCCTTCGAAAAGTCTTTGCGATGAAAATTGTGGAAAATATCGAAGAAAAACCCTTAATTTAGGTGTAAATTTGAATTTGAATTTTTCGAAGCACCCCCCCTTACAACATTTTCAAAATTTTTCAAAATTTAGAATTTCGATATTTTGACTTAAATTGATAAAGCTAGTCATAAATAGTATAAAATGTCCTTCGAAAAGTCTTTGCGATGAAAATTGTGGAAAATATCGAAGAAAAACCCTTAATTTAGGTGTAAATTTGTGATAAAGCACCCCCCTTACAACATTTTCAAAATTTTTCAAAATTTAGAATTTTGATATTTTGACTTAAGTTGATAGAGGTAGTCATAAGTAGTATAAAATGTCCTTCAAAAAGTCTTTGCGGTGAAAATTGTGAAAAATATCGAAGAAAAACCCTTAATTTAGGTGTAAATTTGAATTTGAATTTTTCGAAGCACCCCCCTTACAACATTTTCAAAATTTTTCAAAATTTAGAATATCGATATTTTGACTTAAATTGATAAAGCTAGTCATAAATAGTATAAAATGTCCTTCGAAAAGTCTTTGCGATGAAAATTGTGGAAAATATCGAAGAAAAATCCTTAATTTAGGTGTAAATTTGTGACAAAGCACCCCCCTTACAACATTTTCAAAATTTAGAATTTTGATATTTTGACTTAAGTTGATAGAGGTAGTCATAAGTAGTATAAAATGTCCTTCGAAAAGTCTTTGCGATGAAAATTGTGGAAAATATCGAAGAAAAACCCTTAATTTAGGTGTAAATTTGAATTTGAATTTTTCGAAGCATACCCCTTACAACATTTTCAAAATTTTTCAAAATTTAGAATATCGATATTTTGACTTAAATTGATAAAGCTAGTCATAAATAGTATAAAATGTCCTTCGAAAAGTCTTTGCGGTGAAAATTGTGGAAAATATCGAAGAAAAACCCTTAATTTAGGTGTAAATTTGAATTTGAATTTTTCGAAGCACCCCCCTTACAACATTTTCAAAATTTTTCAAAATTTAGAATTTCGATATTTTGACTTAAATTGATAAAGCTAGTCATAAATAGTATAAAATGTCCTTCGAAAAGTCTTTGCGGTGAAAATTGTGAAAAATATCGAAGAAAAACCCTTAATTTAGGTGTAAATTTGAATTTGAATTTTTCGAAGCACCCCCCTTACAACATTTTCAAAATTTTTCAAAATTTAGAATTTCGATATTTTGACTTAAATTGATAAAGCTAGTCATAAATAGTATAAAATGTCCTTCGAAAAGTCTTTGCGATGAAAATTGTGGAAAATATCAAAGAAAAACCCTTAATTTAGGTGTAAATTTGAATTTGAATTTTTCGAAGCACCCCCCTTACAACATTTTCAAAATTTAGAATTTCGATATTTTGACTTAAATTGATAAAGCTAGTCATAAATAGTATAAAATGTCCTTCGAAAAGTCTTTGCGATGAAAATTGTGGAAAATATCGAAGAAAAACCCTTAATTTAGGTGTAAATTTGAATTTGAATTTTTCGAAGCACCCCCCTTACAACATTTTCAAAATTTTTCAAAATTTAGAATTTTGATATTTTGACTTAAGTTGATAGAGGTAGTCATAAGTAGTATAAAATGTCCTTCGAAAAGTCTTTGCGATGAAAATTGTGGAAAATATCGAAGAAAAACCCTTAATTTAGGTGTAAATTTGAATTTGAATTTTTCAAAGCACCCCCCTTACAACATTTTCAAAATTTTTCAAAATTTAGAATTTCGATATTTTGACTTAAATTGATAAAGCTAGTCATAAATAGTATAAAATTTCCTTCACAAAGTCTTTGCGGTCAAAATTGTGGAAAATATCGAAGAAAAACCCTTAATTTAGGTGTAAATTTGAATTTGAATTTTTCGAAGCACCCCCTTACAACATTTTCAAAGTTTTCCAAAAGCTAGAATTTTGGTATTTTTACTTAAATTGATAGAGGTAGTCATAAGTAGTATAAAATGTCCTTCGAAAAGTCTTTGCGATGAAAATTGTGGAAAATATCGAAGAAAAACCCTTAATTTAGGTGTAAATTTGAATTTGAATTTTTCGAAGCACCCCCCTTATAACATTTTCAAAATTTAGAATTTTGATATTTTGACTTAAATTGATAGAGGTAGTCATAAGTAGTATAAAATGTCCTTCGAACAGTCTTTACGATGAAAATTGTGGAAAATATCGAAGAAAAACCCTTAATTTAGGTGTAAATTTGTGATAAAGCACCCCCCTTACAACATTTTCAAAATTTTTCAAAATTTAGAATTTCGATATTTTGACTTAAATTGATAAAGCTAGTCATAAGTAGTATAAAATGTCCTACGAAAAGTCTTTGCGATGAAAATTGTGGAAAATATCGAAGAAAAACCCTTAATTTAGGTGTAAATTTGAATTTGAATTTTTCGAAGCACCCCCCTTACAACATTTTCAAAATTTTTCAAAAGCTAGAATTTTGATATTTTGACTTAAATTGATAGAGGTAGTCATAAGTAGTATAAAATGTCCTTCGAAAAGTCTTTGCGATGAAAATTGTGGAAAATATCGAAGAAAAACCCTTAATTTAGGTGTAAATTTGAATTTGAATTTTTCGAAGCACCCCCCTTAAAACATTTTCAAAATTTTTCAAAATTTAGAATTTTGATATTTTGACTTAAATTGATAGAGGTAGTCATAAGTAGTATAAAATGTCCTTCGAAAAGTCTTTGCGATGAAAATTGTGGAAAATATCGAAGAAAAACCCTTAATTTAGGTGTAAATTTGAATTTGAACTTTTCGAAGCACCCCCCTTACAACATTTTCAAAATTTTTCAAAATTTAGAATTTCGATATTTTGACTTAAATTGATAAAGCTAGTCATAAATAGTATAAAATGTCCTTCGAAAACTCTTTACGATGAAAATTGTGGAAAATATCGAAGAAAAACCCTTAATTTAGGTGTAAATTTGAATTTGAATTTTTCGAAGCACCCCCCTTACAACATTTTCAAAATTTTTCAAAATTTAGAATTTTGATATTTTGACTTAAGTTGATAGAGGTAGTCATAAGTAGTATAAAATGTCCTTCAAAAAGTCTTTGCGGTGAAAATTGTGAAAAATATCGAAGAAAAACCCTTAATTTAGGTGTAAATTTGAATTTGAATTTTTCGAAGCACCCCCCCTTACAACATTTTCAAAATTTTTCAAAATTTAGAATATCGATATTTTGACTTAAATTGATAAAGCTAGTCATAAATAGTATAAAATGTCCTTCGAAAAGTCTTTGCGATGAAAATTGTGAAAAATATCGAAGAAAAACCCTTAATTTAGGTGTAAATTTGAATTTGAATTTTTCGAAGCACCCCCTTACAACATTTTCAAAATTTTTCAAAATTTAGAATTTCGATATTTTGACTTAAATTGATAAAGCTAGTCATAAATAGTATAAAATGTCCTTCGAAAAGTCTTTGCGATGAAAATTGTGGAAAATATCGAAGAAAAACCCTTAATTTAGGTGTAAATTTGAATTTGAATTTTTGAAGCACCCCCTCACAACATTTTCAAAATTTTTCAAAATTTAGAATATCGATATTTTGACTTAAATTGATAAAGCTAGTCATAAATAGTATAAAATGTCCTTCGAAAAGTCTTTGCGATGAAAATTGTGGAAAATATGGAAGAAAAACCCTTAATTTAGGTGTAAATTTGAATTTGAATTTTTCGAAGCACCCCCTTACAACATTTTCAAAATTTTTCAAAATTTAGAATTTCGATATTTTGACTTAAATTGATAGAGGTAGTCATAAGTAGTATAAAATGTCCTTCGAAAAGTCTTTGCGATAAAAATTGTGGAAAATATGGAA
>JAEIFQ010000373.1:0-11564 GCA_018904025.1 Zaprionus vittiger | reverse complement strand
TGTGCTCATATTGAATGGAAGGGAAAATCTTTTATGCACATTAAACGACAAAAAGGGAAATCAGTTATTCCGAAATGTATGAAAAACGTACAATATTAAAAATAACATACCGCTCCAAACTCACCCGGCCAGAACCACACCACAGAGCGAGCGTTGAAGTTCACGCGTGAGGGGAAATCAACTTTCCTCTTCTTCATCTCCACTCTACTTCGGGTCGCTGCTAAAACAGAAACAGTAGTAACCGCAGTAGAGGTTGAGGTAGAAACAATCAATTGCTCAGAGCTATATAAGGGTGGGCATTGTAGTGTGGAGAGATTTGCGCGAGGGGTGAAAGTATTATCGCAAGCTTATAGAACTTGTTATAATTTGTTATAGAACTACAATAAAAAAACTAAGTATGCGTCCTTCAAAAGCAACTATTTAACTATAATTAACTAATACTTTGTGTTTGTCTGAAAGCTTTAAATCATATACATACATATATTTATATAAACTGATAGGTATTGTAGGGTAGATCATATAAATATATTTACCAGACTAAATAAACAAATATAAATAAATTTATTTACCAGGACCTCGTTTTATGGACAATTTAATTTGATTTTTGAGAAATATAAATCAATTTATACCTTTTATTTATGTTTTTTAAAATAAAAATTAAAATAAGAGTTGTCACCTTATTTTTTTATTTTAAAAATCATTAAATAAAAGGTATAAATTGATTTATATATTTTTTAAACCAAATTAAATAACTTTAAAATGATTTTTATAATAAAAATCAAGTGATTTTTATTTTAAAAATCATAAATAAAAGGTATAATTTGATTTATATTTTTTAAAATCAAATTTAATAATTAAAAATGATTTTTAAATAAAAAAATTAGTTTATAACATTTATTTCTTTTTTAATAATAATTATAATCGTAACGTTCCCTGCTTTAAATACAAACAAAATAAACAATATAAAATACTGTTTACTTTTTTGAAGTTGCAACTTTCTGACTCTGATATCAATATACCCCAGTATACATTTTTATAGGCTATCTTTATGTTAAACGTCTATTTGTTTTTCTGTTACCTCAAAAGGACATTTCTGCCTATTTTCTTTCCACTTAACTGCAGTTCTCTCTTCTTTCTATTCTTTACTCGCTAATTTAAATGCTGAATTTCTTTTTGTTCTTTCTTTGTTTTGCCTTCGCCTTCGCACTTGCCAATAAGGTTTGATTTAATTTAAAAAACGTCACGCGCAGACTCCACATTAAAATAATGATAGGAATATTTTTACGAATCTGCTGTTGTTGTCAAAAGAAAACCGTTAAGGTGAAGCCATTTCTTGGTTTATTTCGTTATATTGTTTTTCTAGACCATCAATTCAAAATAACCGCGTGAACGCTTTATGTATTTCTTTGTTTGTTCATGCACAAAAATCAAGCATCAACCATTGCAACAATTGTTCTTATCTCCACAGTTTCAAGGGGGTTCAAGGGGGTGCACTATGGGGAACAAGTCAATTTTGTTGGCATTTTTACAATTTATAAATTGTTTCAAAATATATACATTTTTTTAATCATCATTTAAAATTACTTGAACAATTTGTTTGTTGATTTTTTTACCGCCTTATCAATTAAAGTTGACTAAATTTATCTAGTTTTTTGCTGTAAATTATTGTTTAAAAATCTCCTATTATTTCAAAGGTGATTTTCCGACAAGCCGTGCCAAAAAAAAAATAAATTTTGAAAATGTAAAAAAACAATCATGGCGTGTTCTATTAGTTTTTTAATACAAAATCCGCAGTAAATGTGCGTTTATATCCATTTTCTAATGTGTTGCTCATGTATTGGTTAGATTTTAATTTAGTATTGAATTTGTAATTTGTGTGGTCTGTAACTTTAGTTAAGTCGAGTTGAGATAAAAGTTAAAAATGAAAAATTGTTAAATAAACTATTCACAATTGATATCCATTTTAGTTTTTTGCCCGTTTTGGGCGCCTTTTTCCAAAAAACTACATGTTGCAGCTGCATAAACAGCAACAATTATCGCCAGTTTTATAGATATTTAATTGGAAAAATATTATTTAGAAGCAAATTTATAAGGAACAACATAATTTAATAACACAAAATAGAGCAGCATTGTCTTTATATTAAGCTAAAATTACCAAAATGAATTACATTTTAAAGTGCTTTCAGAAAATGAATTAACAATTACTTACGTACCATATATGGATATATTAAATTTACAAGAAATAAAATGCAAGAGAAATATTGGAATGCGATTGAGTTACACGAATGTAGGACCTAAGCTCGAAAAAAAGAATATCAATAAATTATTGTCTCCGTAAATATAAAGCGGACGTGGACTAAAACAAAACCGAAACTCAGTCATACTTTTAGTAATACATCACGAAAATTTCTCTATCTCTAGTCTCTATCAGTAAAATGGAGTTGATGCCGAAAAAACGAATTTTTCCCACTGTGCACTGCAGCGAACAATCACTTCCCGCTAATGACGATTATTTGGCTTCAAATTAGACATTTCTGCATAACCAGAAATCTATAATACAATAACAAAATCACTAATTTTTTTGAAGTTTCCCACATGTCTAAGCTTGGATTATGTCGTTTTGGATAAGTCAAAATCAATCAGCTCTTACTTCTAGAACCATCTACTACTGACAAACAGCGGAAACTTTGTTGCTCATATAATAATACACCTTTTATGTCCTTCTAATAATAATTCTAATACACCCATAGCAATAAACTTTTGGTATGAAAGTTCTGACCAAGTGATATCAATTTGTTTATGGTAGCGGCAATGAGATCTTCCTTCTTGGGGGATCGTAGAGTTGGGCATGAAAAGGTTGTGAAAAACGGAAATCCGACACAAAAACAATGCGAAAATAAAAGGAACAATTCGGGGCGCGTGGAATTCACTTCACTGTGTATTTTCAACTACCTTTGTACATAGGTAATATATAGCTTAAGCCTAACTTAACATAAATTGGATAAAAGAGCGCGAGAGCCCTTGGTGACTCTGGGACTGTTTACGCCGCTATATATATGCTGCCTACTTTTCGGCGGAGAGTTTCGGCGTAAACATCGTTCATGTCAATTTAATAATTCTTAGGCGAAGTTTGTAAAGTACAAGCTTATATTATTATGCATATATTTAACAAAATATGCAATCCGATGCGGTTGTTAATAATGTAGAAGGCAAATTAACTCACTCACAACGTTGCAGTACTTCCTCTTTATTTCACACGCTAAAGCAGAATGTTCATTCGTTTAACATAGGCTTAACACAGTCATCGTGTAATATAAGTATCGATATACATAGGCTTAACATAGTCATTGTGTTGTATAAGTATCGATGTACAGTGTGACACTCTACCAGCCTACTGCAATAAGAAGTCATGCAGGAAACTATTATTCACAGCTCATGTATTACAGGGCATCTAGACTGCCTTAAACTTTTTAAGTTGTAGTCTTGAGTTTGTCAGGGTTTTTTTCTTTTAGAATAAATAAAACTTTCAGCTGCTTCTAAATACACTCTGACAGATCTCAGATACAACTATAAAACTACTCATTAACCCTAAATAGGTTTTATTTAAACTTATTTAAACAACTTATTAACCCATAAAATACATTTAATTTAAACTTAAAAGAATTGTTGAAGCTGCACAGACTCCATTAAAAGATAACATTGTATTGTGCTTCAGGTGTCGTCGATAAACCGAGTTTTGAGAAATCTGGCTGCACAAAAGGAACAGCAAATTGCCGTATCAAACAACTCCAACTCAAGTCCCAGCACTACTTCAATCCCAAACGGAAATGTTAACGGCGGTGGTGGCGGTGGTGGTGGTAGTAGTAGTGCCGTCGGCGGGGCGAGCAATGGAACGACAAACGATCAAATACAGACAGCGACACCTTTGAACTCATCGGAAAGCGGTGGTGCCAGCAACTCCGGCGAGGGTAGCGAACAGGAATCCATTTATGAGAAGCTTCGGCTACTTAACACCCAACATGCATCTGCATTGGATTCCACCACCACCACAACAGGAGGAGCAGGAGGAGGAGGAGGAGGAGGGGGGAGCAGTAACCATGGCCAGCTGATAACAAGTGTGACAAGCCATTTCAGTCCGCATCCACATTCACATACAAATCATTCGCTACATACCCGTGCGGCTCATCAAAACCATCATCATCATCAGCAGAGCAGTTGGCCACCGCGTCATTATTCGCCAGGATCATGGTATGCAGCACCTCTCAACGGCAGCGACATTTCTGGCTCTCCTGGTCTAATAAATGGCACTGGCTACGGCACCACAAACATTTCGCAAGTTGCCACCAGAAGCTCTGACCATCCACTCAGCCCACCAGCGGATCTCATTAACATTGGAGGTGCTGTGCACTTGACCAACTGTGCAGTTGCAACCGAAGATGTAATGCTTAAAAAAGGTGAGTGCAAAGTACAATATATAAATATAAAATCAAGTATATATCTAGCATTATACAAATATAAACTATCTTGAACCTTAATACAATTAATGGGGTGGAGATTGAACGGCTCGTGCAGGGCATAGTTCCATTCACAATTCGCAAGACTTAGTGGTATAAAATAAAGACTTGTCGAGCCGCGGATAATATGCAGGGAATGCCTTAAACAATCATTGCCATTGGCAAATGTACATGGAACAAATGAAGGGCTGCATGAATAATACATAGAATAAAACACTACAGAGAAATAGTTAATACAGTTTGCCAGGCATTACAAGAGTTTAAGCTTAAATCCAGTGCCAATTCTACATTCCGCAGTTTCTCTTCCCTCACTCTATATATGTATATCGCCAGACGAACTTAAGTATAGCTTAATTCTTAGATAAATCGGTGTGACCAATAACAACAACGATAAAAACGCATACAATAAAATACTAAATCTAACGCATACACTAAAATACTAAGTGGAAGTGCCGTGCCCTCTATCGTCGCCAGACAAACTGATCTGACATGCCAAGCATAGCTTAATTCTTAGTTAAATCGGTGTGACCAATTACAACAACGATAAAAACGCATATAATAAAATAATAAATCGAAGTGCCGTGCCCTCTATCGGTGACAAATTACTTAACTAACTATCGATAGCCAACTTATCCGTTCCGCGACACAACTAATTCTGCAAGGGACATACATATAATATATATCGCATTACATTTATGAACTTATCGATAACTATCGTAACTACAATACCACATCAATTCTATTTTGAATTTCATCAAAACCTGGTTCAGTCGCAATTGTTCATCACAGAACTAAAGTATGAAACTTAAACGCGCTCTTTTTTTTAGCAATGACAATCATGTAATGAGCTCTAGGTCACGTGCATGAAATATTTCCGCACGCACGACACTTTTATTCAATTCGACTTGTAGCATTTAAATCAAAATGAAACCCCGATGATTGCGCAAGTAAACAAAGTTGTGTACATACAGTCGAAGGGAACTTAACTGTAAAATACCCTGCCTCTAACGTAACGTATATAACTTGTATATATATATGATATGTATATAACTTATGATTTAAAGCTGTGGCACTAAGAGCACCAGATTGAATTCTGTACCCAAGTACTTTTTATTTTGTTATTCCTGATTGTATTATAAAAATAAAGTATAATTTATATATCGTTAAGTTATACCACTAAGCAATGAACATATAGCGGAATCTACTCATTTGATGCAATGCAGAGATGGGGACCCCTGAAGACGAAGAGTTTCACGAGTGAGCGATGGGCTCTCTTCGTTAGAAACGCACATCGGCATCAAGTCAGTCGCACAACCAGTGTTGCCAACTTTCCAAGACCTGAAATAGCTAAATCACGGTTCAGAAAAAGCTAGAAACCGCTAAAAACAATTTAATACAGCTAAAAAAAATAACTAAACACTTTTATTAAAGTTTTTTTTAGTCTTTATTAAAATTACTCCAAATGTAAAGTGATTTCATCTATAACTGCATAGTTTGCGTCTTCATTTGTATAGCTTTGGTTAGTTCCAATAAGTTTTAGGTAATTTGGAGGAACTATATAATTGTGGCAGCATTTATTTTCTCTGCGCAAACCATATCTGTAAAAATTACAAAATTATATTATATAATTATCAATTTATAAATAAAGTTTACAGCACACAAATTAACTTATGTGCAATAATGAGTTTAAGGTACCAATATGAATTCTGTTCCTCAGTTTTGTTTAAACTATATTCATTTGGCTGAATACACGGTCAACCTCTACCTTGGACCATGGCAATGTCAATAGTTCTATCGCGAAAGAAATCTGTAATTGCCTGCTGCATCCTTGTAATTTAAAACTTCAGCTGACTTTATCTTCATTATTTAACAAATTTATTAAATGAATATTATTATATTGAGTTAAAATTTCATCAATTTCCAATAGCCAGAATACCCGCTAGCCGCTAGATTGCATTTTTTCCCGCATTTCGCAATTGAAAAACGCCAGAGCTGACGGGAAAATAGCTAAATTGGCAACACTGCGCACAACGACAGTGGAACGATGAGCATGGGTGCGATTCTTTGCGCTGTGCGATCGTTTCATTGTGTGCGTATATGCATGCACAAGCTGGCATATGAATGTATGCGTTGCTTGTGAAGTTTGTCAACAGGCAAATGCTTCGGTCAGCGCGCTGGCCAAAATGTTGCCTGAAAATGTTCAATATAGAGTTGTATTGTTTAGTTCAGACTAACCATCGACAGTTGTAAGCAAGCGCCAAGAATGGCAAAATTCAATGAAAGAATAAGATTTTGACCAACAAAAAAGAAAAAATAGAACAAGAAAGAAAAAAAACACCAAAAGACTCGAACGCACGAACTTAAGATTGAACTATATAACAAACTAAAAGACTCTAACGAAGAACTTTATATTGAATTATAGTTATTGAAAAAATTAATTTAAGATTGAAACTACTTATATAACAAACTAAAAGACTCTAACGAACGAACTTTAGATTGAATCTAGTTATTGAATATAGTTCAAAAAATGAACTAATGAACTAAGTCCCTGAAACGAACCCAAATCAACAACTCTAGTTCAGTCCGCTCAATGCCGCGGCTTCGAGTTCCAAATCTACAGCCTAGAACATAATAAAATAATAGCAGAGACCTGGTCGTCGGTACTTGAAGTGTGTTTGTGATGCCCTTAATACAATTAAGACACAGAAGAGACTAAACTATACATATCCGAACATGCAATAAGGGAAAGACCAGCTGGTATAAGGTTGCCCAAGGAGATCTCAGCTACAAGTTAGGTTTAATAGAGAGAATAAGAGACTGTTAGGGTCTCGCTGTATAATCTACAGTCCGACTTGGATGTGATAACGAGAATAGGTCGTTTAAGTTACAGAGAAGACTAGGCTTTTTGTGAAGAGATCTGGTATAAGGTTGTCCTAAAAGATCTAAGCTCCAACTTAGGTTTAATAGAGAGAAGACTGCTAAAAGACTGCCTTGTTCTCGCTGTATAATAATCTACGGGCTGACTTGGATGTGATAGCGAGAATAGGTCGTTTAAGTTACAGAGAAGACTAGGCTTTTTGTGAAGAGACCAGGTACAAGGTTGGCCTGGGAGATCTAAGCTCCAACTTAGGTTTAATAGAGAGAAGACTGCTTCATTCTCGCTCTATAATCTACGCTCCATCTTGGATGTGATAGCAAGAGATAAGTCGTTCAATACCTTATAGAAATGTGTGTGTGTGTACAAATATTTAAACCTATTTTTGAAATAAGCTATACTTGAGAGTATTGAGAGTATTTCTGTGGGTGTGTCAGTTAAAATGAGTGTAACACACTGTCGGGCATCGAATATGAAAACAGCGACGGGGAATTGCAATCGTGCTTGACAAGGTTTACCCTTAACCATGTAGTTTTGCTTTAATGCGATTTACAGACTCATTTTACAGGCGATGACACTTCATTAAACACGGTACAGTGGGGGTGGTGGCAACAGCAGCAGTAGCAGCAAAGAGATGGGGGGAGGGGGAGTTTGCTTACGGTCGCAAGGGTGCTGCAGATTTTGTGTTGATGGGGTGCATAAATAGCAAAACGCCGAATACAGAATACAGAATATAAAATACATATTTATAAAACCGTATCTAGAAAACCTCATACTACAGTTCTGTAGTCTTATCAGGGTTTTGCGTCTGTAACGTATTTAACTGTCGCCTCTGTCCTCTCTCTCTCTTTTCCTGTCATCTTCTTTTGAATTTGTTGCTGTTGTTATTGTTGCTGTGGCTGTGGCTGTTGCTGTTGCCTGTCAGCACATTGCTGTTTGCTAGGCAAGTGACGAGTGTGCTCTCTGGACTAAACCTGGACGTATGCCGAGACCTGCGGCATGTCTCAGAGCTATCAACATCTATTTGCTTTGTCACATTCACTAATATTTAATGCCAGTTACACAAGCGTACAAGCGCACACGAGAGTGACAGGCTGAGATCCAAATGTGTTACCCTTGCCCCTTGCGGCACCTTTGATGTGGATTCTGATACATTTACAAGTATCTGGTAGAGTTAGGGCTCCCTATCGAGAGAATGCACGCAAAGGAAATTCAAATTCGTTTAAGAGTCACAAGGAAGTAAGTTAGAAAACGTGTTTTCATGCGCGATTATCAGCAATAGGCGAATCAGTTAAGGTTTCCCAGTCAACTTGATATGTTAAATAGTTAAATAAAGACCTAATTTAAACTTAGAATATTTATTTATTAAATTATTTATTTAATGTCAACTAAGAACAGTCGACTGTTGGGGGAAAAATTAATAAAAATGTAAAAATTAGATATCAAAATAAATATAACAAAATTTTATATTAAAATTAAAAGTTAAGAAATATATAGTCTCAATATTATGTGCTTTTATGTGATACCATATATAATATATAAGATCTGATATATGGTAGAGTTAGGGCTCCCTATCTCAAATGCACGCAAAGGAAATTCAAATTCGCTTAAGAGTCAGAAGGAAGTAAGTTATAAAACGTGTTTTCATGCGCGATTATCATCAATAGGCGAATCAGTTAAGGTTTCCCAGTCAACTGGATATGTTAAATAGTTAAATAAAGACCTCATTTAAACTTAGAATATTTATTTATTAAATTATTTATTTAATGTCAACTAAGAACAGTCGACTGTTGGGCAAAAAATGATTAAAATTTAGATATAAAAATTAATAACACAATATTTTATATTAAAATTAAATTTAAATTAAAAGTCAAGAAATATATTGTATATTATCAATATTATGTGCTTTTATGTGATACCACACATAATATATATGATCTGATATATGGTAGAGTTAGGGGACCCTTTCGAGAAGGCACGCAAAGGAAATTCAAATTCGTTTAAGAGCCACAAGGAAGTAAGTTGGAAAACGTGTTTTCATGCGCGATTATCATCAATAGGCGAATCAGTTAAGGTTTCCCAGTCAACTTGATATTATAAAATAGATATTTTAAAATAGATAATAAATAGTGACCTAATTTAAACTTAAACTTAGTTTATAGTCTCATTATTATAACCATGAAATTTCTTATGTTATTTTCTATATACTTGCAGAACTAGATGGACATCAATCGGACGAAACTGGTTCCGGAGAAGGCGACAATTCGAATGGGGGCACATCGAATTTGGGAGCTAGTGAAGATGATCAGGCCCGTTTAATATTGAAAAGAAAGTTGCAAAGGAATCGCACATCATTTACAAATGAACAAATTGATAGCTTGGAAAAAGGTCAATATTTAACATAAATATAATATTAATACAAATTTAACTAATATAGCAACAATTGAATGAGTTTGATGCAGAAACCTGCCAGGTTATAAATAGAACAGTGCACTATGGGGAATTTCAATAGTTTTTTTACAATAATGTGTTTTTCACAACTATGCAAATTTGCAGTATTTTAGTTTTAACATATATGGAATAGATCAAACTAACACAAAATGTAGTCAAAATTTAAATGAATATTTATTTTAGGGGTTTTTATTATGCGTTGTTATAAATATTTTGATTTAGTTTAGTGCGTATATTTTTAATAATTTGTACATTAAGCGAGTGGTTTCTACATTTAATTTTAGGAAAGAAGTTTTAAATTTGAAAAGAGCTACAAGAAATTGTTCAAATTTGTTCAACAATTATATACATATTGGAGAGACATTAATTCCTTATTTAGAGCATACAGTCTCACAGTGTGCTTTTTGAATTTTTTTTAATAATTTTCATTTCTAAAGGAAGCAATGCTGTGGTCGTGAGAAACAAAATCGAATATTCAGTTTCATTAGTGAGATATCAAAGTGAAACTTAGCATAGATACTTTTTATTACTTTTCACTTATAAATAAACCGAAACGAGGCGGATCGTGCCGATATATCGTATAGCTGCCATACAATCTATCGGCCGATTTTTGTTATATTTTAAGATATGGCTTTTAAACTTATCTGATCTTATTTGTATTTGATACTTAATATGATCTTAATATTTCATCAAAATCGGACTAATATTGTGTGTAGCTGTCATGCAAATTAGTTGTCAAATGAAGAGTTTTAGTTAAAATATATAGAATTGGGCCACGCCCACTTTTCTTAAATATTTCTAAGAGCATGCAAAATAATATAAAAGAAACTCCATCAACAAATTTTACTTGGATTAAAAGTTATTAATTAATGTAAAAAAACAGGCTAAATTCCCCATAGTGCGGCATAGGAAGTGCCTCTGCCCAAGCTCTGCCGAAACACGTACGAGTGTAAACACATTCGTGTAACTTCGGCATTGCTGTTCGTGCTTTTGGTACAGTGCAAAGCAAGAAAACGCAACAGACTTCGTGCATAAATGCAATTATAAAACGCAGGTGCAAAAGGTGGCAGCACTGCTCAGTGTTGCCAGCAGCTTGGCTCTGAAAAAGGCCAGATGGGCTAAAAAAAGAACAGAAAAAGGCCAAAAATAAAAAAAAGTACAAAAAAAAGGACAGACTTTTTTTTGAGCATTTATACGTTAATTTAATATTTTTTCGTTGCTCAACTGTCAAAAAAAGTAGAAATAGAGATCTATCCAGAAAAAGGCTATGATGGCAACACTGCCACTGGTATAGAATCTTCGGCATACCGAAGGTAGACGCTCTTTCTGGCTTCAATAACTATTACCTTATAAAAAATATTACCCTCTATATATATAACGACTTTGATTCTTTTAGAGTTTGAAAGAACTCATTATCCCGATGTGTTTGCACGCGAGCGATTAGCGGGAAAAATTGGATTACCTGAGGCTAGAATACAAGTATGGTTCTCAAATCGACGTGCCAAGTGGCGACGGGAGGAGAAACTACGTAACCAACGTCGCACACCAAACTCAACGGGCACAAACGGAACTTCGTCTTCTACCTCGGCGGCGGCATCGATGAGTGACAGTCCCAATAGTCTAGGCGGTTGTCCCTCACTTTTGGTGGGCTCAAGTAGCGGTAAGCTAATATTGCGCTATATATCAAATGTGAAGCGTAGTTTTGTAGGCTTTATTTGCATATT
>JAEIFQ010000371.1:0-12084 GCA_018904025.1 Zaprionus vittiger | reverse complement strand
TTATTTGTTCGTTGCTAATAGACTTAAGCGCGACCAACTGAGAGTTGACTGTGCCTACCATAATACGAAGCGCTTCGGAATCAGCATGCCTTAGTCGTTTCAAGTTAAACAATTCGTTAATATGGGCTTGAACAATAATAGACTTGTTTTCGTAGCGATCCTGCAACAGTCGCAACGCTTTACCATAGTTACAACCGGTCAATTCTAAGCAATCGATAGTACTCAGAGGTACAGGTCTGAGGGATGATCTCAAGTAAATTAATTTGGACAGGTCGTCAAGTTCAATATCCCAACCTATAAGCAATACGAATGTATTGAACCAACTTGTCCACTTCGTAAACTTTCCCGAAAACTGAGGTAATTTTAAGTTAGGGAGCTTAGAAAAAGGCGGAACTTGTACGCTGACTAGCGATTCATTACCTTCAGAGTGTCGACTTGTATGAGCATTGCAAGTTACTATTTTGGCCTTTATTTCACAATATAGCTCTTCAACTTCTGTCTTGCTATCATAATCACTTGCATCGTCACTCTCTTGCTCAATTCGGGCTTGAACCGTATAATATTGGCTATAATTTGATTCTATTAAACTGAGCCGTGCCTGGCAGCTGTCATTGAAGCAAAATTTTTATACCCTTCGACCATTGAAAATGGTGAAAAAAGGGTATACTAACTTTGTGCAAATGTATGTAACAGGCAGAAGGAGGCGTGGCAGACCCCATAAAGTATGTATATTCTTGCTCAAGATCACTAGCCGAGTCGATTGAGCCATGTCTGTCTGTCTGTCCGGATGTCCGGTTGTCCGGATGTCCGGATGTATGGATGACCAGATGAACACACAGATCTTAGCTATTATAAAAGCTAGAGACACCAAATTTGGCATGAAGGTTTCTGTGTACCAGGCGCAAATCAATAATTTAATTATTGAACTCAAGTTGTAAGCGTTGTATAAAAGATAAAACTTTCTGACTTTAACATATACTAAGCTGATAGTTATATCTAGTTATTCTCTAAACTGCAATCCGATCGGACAATAAACACAAAAGTTATTCAAGAAAGTATGAGCATAAAACCAAGTGCTTGTGTCTACTTACAAGGGAGGCAATTGAGCGCGAAGCGCGATCGCCATCTATCGAGAATAATTTCAAATCATGTGCATATGTATATGTAGGAACGTAGGTCGAAGGGTATCCCACTGTCGCGTGCCGAGCGACTGTTGCTTTTATTACTGGTTTTTTTTGATACCTTTGTGGCCATCCTCGTCGTTTAATTTGCTGTGTATTCATACAAGCTTGAGTTCCAACTGTTTCAAAAAAGGATATACTAACTTTGTGCAAATGTATGTAACACGCAGAAGGAGCCGTGGCAGACCCCATAAAGTATATATATTCTTGCTCAGGATCACTAGCCGAGTCGATTGAGCCTTGTCTGTCTGTCTGTCCGGATGTCCGGATGTCCGGATGACCAGATGACCAGATGAACATACAGATCTCAGCTATTATAAGAGCTAGAGTTACCAAATTTGCCATGAACATTTCTGTGTAGCCGGCGCAGATCAAGTTTATTTCAAATGTTGGACGCCCACGGCCACCGCAAATTAATAATTTAATTTAATGAACTTAATTTATAAGCGCTGTATAAAAGATACAACTTTCTGACTTTAACATATAATAAACTGAATGAAATATCTACGTATTCTCAAAATTGTAATCCGATCGGTCAATAAACACAGAAGTTGTATAAGAAAGTATGAGCATAAAACCAAGTGCTTGTGTCAGCCAACAAGGGAGGCGGGCGAGCGCCTATATGTCATAGGAACATAGGTCGAAGGGTATCCCACTGTCGCGTGCTGCGCGACTGTTGCTTTTCTTACTGGTTAAAAATAAAAATTTTATTGTGTATTCACTAAGCCTGTTCTTGCACTAAACATGTCTGCTTCTTTACCCTTCTTTGGTGCCATAATCGTTGCTTTATGTATGGCGAAACGTAATACACTTAGAGAAAAACACAATACCTTTATCCCTACAAAAAAGGGCAAAATACCAACCACGTAAATCAAATTTAAACGAATTGTTCACCAATACACAAATTGGATTGCGCCTAGCTTAAGTAGCTTGCGCGGTAAAGTCAGTTCGTTTAAACTATTTACCACCTGTCGATTTCAATTGCAACTGCTTTTCGCTAAGAAAGTTCGCACAAAGAACGGGTGCTGTTAAGGTTAAAAGAATGCCACAGTGTTAATAACTGCTCTCGATAAGTTACCGTTCAATTGCACTACCGTTGTACTTGCTGTATATAAGCATACATATCGTACATACACACGCACGTACAGCTTCCAAAAAAAGAGAAACGGAAAATGCACTAGCACAGTGGCTGTGAGAATGTTTGTATATATTTATGTAGGGGAGTGTATGTATGTACTTTTCAGCACTGCACAACCGTTCTTGATTTTTCTATACTTGCAAATTCACACCTGACACCAATCCAAATATACTGTAAGATCTTAAGGGAATTTTTATCACACTTCAATTTGAATTTAAATGCCTGCAAGAAATATTAATTCGTCACTCACAAAAAACTCCACAATTTTGCGCAAGGCGGACGCTGCAGTTAAGCCGGTGCAGCTCCTCAACTATTTGTAAGCTTCAGCAATGAGCTTCAATCCGGGTTGAACTTTTTTCAAAAGTCCCTGCTCGGGCGCCAAATGTTCGCTCCAGAGTCTCAAGGCAGCGTATAAATGATTTATATTGCATATAAATCCGTTTTCCTCTCAAATAAGAACGCACGTCAGCTCGCCTCTAACTCTATTCGACATATATTTTCTAATTTCATTATTTCTTCATTTCATCATACATCTGTTATACATCTCCTTCTTCGTTAAGTTACAACAGCTAGTATTCATTTCTGTTACGTTGATTACATTTCTCATACATCGATAATTCATTTTAACTACTCTGTGAATTAAATGCTAATGATGTCAAATAAATCTAGTTTAAGTACTACAATCAATTAAAGGGCGCGAACACTACCTATCACAATTCAAACATCATATTCAATGTTAAAATACCTATATTTAAGAAGGAGGAATACAAAATTGCGAAAATAATTCCCCTACCAATAAATAACACCCACTTTGTTGTAACACCTAATTATATTTTCTACAATAACAAAAGTAAAACCTACCCTCTAAGAGAAAAATGTCTAAACATAAAAAACATATCCTTATGCGAAAACGTCAACTTCCCCACCCACCGAAATACGACTTGTATCGAAAGCCTGTTGCACGAGAAGACCAGCTTCTGCTCTAGTAATGTAGATGTCACCGAAGAAAAAATCGACTTCTTCTTGCCCCCTATGCAGAATATAATAAAAAACACTACAATAGAAGTACTTAGTCTCAAAAGACTACACCTTGAAGCTCTACACACGTCAAATAAAATCCTGAACTGCGGCCGCCAACGCAACACGCCACAGCCCTCTACATACTGTTCCTGCTTCTGGCAATCATAGCCGTATTCTTCTGGGTATTCCGGCGCAACATACACATCGTCAACCTGCCAACAGAATTTCAGCTTTCTATTGTCGCTCCGGTCATACCACCGCTATGGCCTTCGCTCCATTCTAGAGGGGGAGGAGTCACCAACCCGGCACTGACAGCTGCCATTCCCCCATCAAAACCCCCTCGCTCCTTTAAACAAGTTTAACGCAACGATCAGCAACATACAACAGACTAACGGCCAGTATATAGGCCGCCATCCCCTCAAAACCCCCTCATGCCTTCACATAAGCCTAACGCAGTGATCAGCAAATATTACAATGTATCGACGACCAATATATGGGTCGCATTTGTTTAGACTAAGAAATATCCGCTCTGTTGCTGACTCTGCAACCAGAGACACAATAAGAATATTCCTCTTTTATATGTTAGCCTCTAAGAACGCTCTGTAATAAACTTCACTTCTGCCTTGACTTCGAAACTGTGCAGTTGATCTTTTATTGTGAAAGGAACGAAGAATACAAAACTCAAGGAAAATCCAATCATCCCCTCCTACCCTCTTCATCAGCTCCACCGCTCAGGCCACGAGCGGTAACTCTCTCGCGTTTTGCGATCGCCCGCCTCCCTTGTTAGCTGATACAAGCACTTCGTTTTATGCACTTTCTTAAATTACTTCTGTGTTTATTGTCACGACACGTTTGGTGATGCTTTTCAATCAATTAAAAAAGGACATATGTAAATAGTGTTGGTATTGAACATATACAACTTGCATATGAAAATTTTATTTATTGTGTGTGTGTGTGTGTTTGTGTATGTAGTATATTCTCTTTTATTTATTTGAAAATATTTTTAAATTGCTTTGTATGTGGAAATAGATGTGTGTGGATGTATGTAAAAGCGTATGTATGTATATTTGCTTTTATTTATTGGAAAAAGTAATTTTAAACTTGTTTATGTGGAAATATATGTGTGTGGATATATGTAAAAGCGTATGTATGTATATTTGCTTTTATTTATTTGAAAAAATAATTTTAAACTTGTTGTGTATGTGGAAGTATGTGTGTGTGTGGATGTGTGTAAATGCACTTGCAAAAAACAAACAAAATAAATACTAACAATAGTAAAGAAAAAATACTATAGACTATTTGACATGAACAATATCCACTTTCTGATATGTTGCTGATGATTTGTTAGACTTTAATTTAGTATTGAATTTAGAATTTGTGTGGTCCGTAACTTTAGTTGAGTCGAGTTTTTTCACTTTTTCCAAAAAACTACATGTTTCACCTGCAAAAACAGCAACAATAATCTTCAAAAAACACTTTTTTAGATATTTAATAATGAAAATAGTATTTAGAAGCATCTTTATAAGGAACAACATAATTTAATAACACAATATAGAGCATCTTTGTCTTTACATTAAGCTAAAATTGTCAAAATGAGATACATTTTGAAGCGCTTGATGAAAATTAATAAACAATAGAATAAAAATAGAAATAAAATACATTAGAAAGGTTGGACTACGATTGATTTACACAAAGGCAGGACCGCAACTCGAGCGAAAGAATATTAATAAATTATTGTTTTTATATTATCTCCATAAATATAAAGCGGACGTAGACTTAAACAAAACCCAAATTCATTTATTTATCATTTCTATTTCATAATTAAGATTGTCAATGACGTGGCTTAGAGTGCTGATATGTACTGTTTTTTGTGATAGAGTTAAAATTTGTTGTTCAATATGTTGTCTATAGTCCTCGTCTAATGTGCCAAAACGATATTTGAGTGTGTAGCCTAAAAAGCTTAACAGTACTCGTTTGTTTCGTTTTGAGTTTCGTATACCATTTATTTCTCTACATTTTTTTGGTTAAATAATAAATGTTTGTAACGTTTTTAAAAATTCTGATATTGTTTAAATAGACTATTAAATGTATGTAAAACTTTTTTTATTGTAAGACAGTGATGCATATAGGTGAGCGCGATTAGTATTGTTCCAGATTCGCACAAGAGAAATCCTTGTTTGTTTTTTAATTGCATTGATTTTCATCGTTCCTACTGTAGTTTTTATTTAAAGTCGGGTATAGCAGTCGAACAATTACAATTAAAATTAAAACTTTAATAATTAAAAATTTAAAATAAAATATAGGAAAATTTTATTTTTACATTTAAATTAATTCAAATTTAAACTGGGGTAAACAAAAATTAACTGATCTAGCATTTGCTGCCAGGGATTGAGGAAAACCCAGAACATCCCAATCAGATCAGGAAAGTAATTTAATAATTTTTAACACTACTAACACCTAAGTAGTGTTAAAAATTATTAAAAACGAGAGCAACAGTCGAGCGGCACGCGACAGTCGGATGCCCTTCGACTTATATTTCGGTGTAGTTTAATTTCAATAATTCATACACATATTTATATGAACATACTTTCAAATTATTCTCGACAGATGGCCCGTGTTAGCTGACACAAGCACTTAGAGCACTTATGTTCATACTTTCTTGAATAACCAACTTCTGTGTTTATGGTTCGATCCGATTGAAATTGGATAATAAGTAGATATAACTATCAGCTTAGTATAAGTTAAAGTTAAAAAGTTATATATATTTTTTACGACGCATACAAATCGAGTTTAAAAACTAAATTAGTGATATTCGGGGGCGTTGGGCGTGGCATCCAACATTTGAAAGAAACTTGTTCTGCACCGAGTAAATAGGAACCTTCATTCCAAATTTGTTGTCTCTAGCATTTATAATAGATGAGATCTGTGTGTTCATCCGGAGAGACAGACGGACATGGCTCAATCGATTCGGTTAGTGATCCGGAACAAGAATATATATATACTTCGTGGGGTCTGCCACGCATCATTTTGGCCTGTTACATACATGTGCACAAAGTTAATATACCCTTATTTGAAAATTTTCAATGGTCGAAGGATATAATTAAAAGGTTAGAAATTTATACATGCCCAAAATCTGCTGAGGGGCGATGTCACAAACGAGTAACCCAACCGACCGATACGAATAGTCGTGAAAAATTCATGAAAACAGGTGGATAGTAAAGACGTTTCGAGGAAAGTTAGCCTACAAAACGGAAACAAGTGTCGGCATACAAGTTATTATTTCTATTATAAGTCCAATGATTGGGAAAAAACGGTTTGCTGCAAGTATTTGCTGTCATTAGCTTTCGTTCGCATTTTAAATTTATTTTTATGATAAGTATATTATATTATTTTGGTTATATTGGGGTTCATGACAGGTTATGAGCTGCTGAGATTTTGTGCCGGGTACAATAGGTGTACATGTTCCACGTCACACATGTGTACTCTAAGACCACTTGGTAGTGTATTCTTAGGGCACTTGGTAGTGTATTCCATCACCACGTGGTCCCTTGGAGTTCACGTGCGCCCGACTCCTGACCACTCTTCCGTGTCTCGCGTGCCTGGCCGGCCGCTTGTCGTGTGAAACGCCGGTGGCCGCGGGTACTTTCGCTTGTTCTTCCACAAGTCGCATGAGTCTGGTCGCATCGCGCTGCTTGGATGGCTTTGCCTTGAAATTTGTCACGATGCCGTTTTCCATGCGCCTCGTGCTGCTAAGTCTGTGCGTGCGCTCTGGGTACCGAGGTGCCCTTACTTGTGCGCCTTGTCCACACGCTCTGGGTACTGAAGTGCCGTTATTTTTATACCTTTTACCCTACCTATTGGTCTATTGGTCCTATTATCTTGCTGCCTTTGTTTTTAAACAACCATGGGGTATTTAGAGCTTAGTTTAACTTAAAAATTTAATGGGTACAAATAATCTTATAAATTAGGATAGACGAGCATATATAAAAACAAAATAATGAGACGTGCTTCTTGCAGCGTCATACCCCCCTTAAGTTCACCGGGGCTTGGGTCGTAATGTTCCTTATCTTAAAAATGTCTCCCGCGATGCCGCGGATCTAATTCCACTCTCTGACGGAAATGGCCCCGCGGTTGTTGACGCGTGCCCGGAATTTCACTCCATCCCCTTCTGCTGACATGATGCGCGTCCGTCTCCCACCGTGCAAGTTTTAAATTTATAAGTTGTTTCAAATTTTAACAAATTTATAATTTTTGTTTAACCATCTTTGAAGCTACTTGAAAACTTTTGTTTTTGATTTTTACCGCCCTCTGCAACAGTTCAACTAACGATAATTGATGATGAACGAATCAAAAAGAGTGGACTGTAATTATCTTTTTTCTAGGTTGCACACTTTATTTCTTATTGTGTCCATACAATGTTGGCGAGTTCATTCTCGCGTAGCTTTCTAATGATGCTAATCATCACAAAATACTGCCTTTTTGGCATTCACAGATTTCGGTAACAAACTTATTGATATCAATTATATTCTAAAGCAAAAGCATAGTTGCATTGCTCTGTTAACAAAACATATGTTTCTAGGAAATTTAACATAACAATTTAAATTCAATAAGTAAACGTTCTTATTTCTAACCATACCGGCCACCCTGAACTCCGCGTTCAGTCAATTGGGAGCGGTGCAATCTTTGTAATAGACCGCTTATATGTTCCATGTGCCGTCTTTATCGTTACAACTCTGATCTTGTGGTCGGTTCCTGGATGAACTTCAATGATGCGCCCCAGTAGCCATTTGGATGGAGGTAAATTGGGCTCCTTTAGAACCACAAGTGTATCCACGTATAGATTGGGGGTTTTCAAGTGCCATTTGTTGCGCTCCTGCAGACTCGTCAAGTACTCCATATGCCAGCGCTTCCTGAATCCCTGTACCATAGCCTGAAGCTGAGTCCAACGCTGTAATTTATTAATGCTTGTGTTCAAAAGCGACGGTTCTGGCAAAGCTGTGTACGGTTGTCCCACTAGAAAGTGTGCCGGTATCAGTGGGTCAAGGCTGTCATCACCAGATTGTAACAAAGGCCGTGAATTCAGAAGAGCTTCGATTTGTGTCAATACGGTACACAACTCCTCAAAGGTGAGAGCGGCTGCTCCTATTACTCGGGGCAAATGAAGTTTAATTGAACGCTCGCCCGATTCCCACAACCCACCAAAATGTGGTGCGAACGGGGGAATGAAATGCCAAGTGAGTCCTTCCGTGGCAAAAAAATTAGCAAGTTGCTCATCCTTAGCATGTGCTGTAGCTACTTCTCGCATAGTATTCAGCTCCCGTTTGGCTCCGTGGAATGTAGTTCCGTTGTTGGAGTAAAGATCCGTCGGAGTCTTCCTTCGTGCACAAAAGCGTTTGAACGCGGCTATAAACGCATTCGTAGTCAGATCGCTGACTACCTCAATATGGATGGCCTTAGTTGCCAGACACACAAATATGGCAAACCATGCCTTGCCAATCCTCGGAATTCGACCCTTAGATTCTTGTATAGCGATAGGTCCCGCGTAGTCGAGACCAGTGTGTTGAAAACATGGATTTTATGAACTCTAGATACAGGTAGATCTGCCAGTACCTGCTGTGCTGTGTTACGGCGTTGCATAAAACATTGCTTGCAACGAAAGACTTCTTTCCTGATTAAGTTACGTGCTCCCAATATCCAAAATTGTTGTCGAACGATATGGAAAGCAGTGATGTGCCGCGTAGACTACACGGTGTAGACTACACGATTGTCTACGTGTCGACAATCGAATGTCGACAATGTTTGAAGACGGCACGTCGACAATGTCGACAATGGCTAAGTAAAGAAAATATAATACATTTTATTAAATAAAGAACAATTTAATCATTTTTATTTTATTCGTTATCGTCATCTTCTGAAACATCTTTAACTTTTTTTCCTTGAGTTACAATTATAAAAAAATTAAAAAAAAAAAACCTTCATACACACGCACTAAATATTCACCTATGTGCTCTTAATCGGGCTTCGGCTGTGTTCTGCATGTTTTTTTGCAGCTCATACAAAAGGCAGCATGTTTATTGTTCACTTTGACTAACAAATAACCTAGTTCATCAAATGCTTTGTTTTTCTTTCTTCCACTCATTTTTAACAGTTCTTTTAAAGATAACAAAGGCGCGATTGAATTTTTTTAGTTTGGCTTCAAGAATATTCGCAATCGATATCGACCGACCGCCTCTTTTATCGAACTGATCTCTTTCAAAAGCTGTCTGCGCGGAGACCAACTCTTCATATTGTCTACATAGTCGACATTGTCGACGCATTCATGACATTGTCGACGCATTCTTGACGTAACGCTGTCGACAATCACAGATGACGCGTCGTGGCCCATCACTGATGGAAAGTAGCTTCAACGCCGGAATGAAGATGAGTTCTGTAAAAATAATGAATTAATAACGATGCAATTGCCGAAGATTTAGCTACGAGAATGGGATGTTTTGCATTGAAGTTCAGTTCGGATTTCACAATGCGTCCTCCGACTCGCAGTAATCCAATCGGGTCACAAAATGGTGCGAGCTTTATTAAACTCGATTTTGTTTGTAGAAGGTTGCTTCTCGCTAGTACTTCATAGCCCCTCTCCCGTCTCGCTAGTACTTCATATTCAGTACGTTGCATATGCAGCAAAAGTCTATTACGAGCATTATGTAATTCAGTTGCCGTCAAGAATCTGCCTCGTGTCCAATCCTGACATGGAAATTTCAAATTGTCGCCGTTGTCTAATTTATAAAGTTTTCCTTTGCAGCAATGTTGATGCAGGAAACGAAAGACGTAGCAAGTAACCCGCAGAAGATGGCTCCATGATGACAGCTTGTTGCTCAACAGATTGAGCAGGTCTGTATTCAATTCAGGATTTTGTGGGTTTGTTGTGGTTTTTCTTCCACTGCAGCGAGGGGAAGTACGTCGAATTCAGATCCTTTTCTTTCAGATGGACATTCTGGACGAGGTTGTGAGAGCCATGGTGGACCTGTCCACCATAAACTGTATTCAAGTAGCTTAGAAGGCAATAATCCTCGCGATGCACAATCAGCTGGATTGTCTTGTGACCTTACATGATGCGAACAGCTCCTTGGATAATCCTGTAAGATTTCTGCAGTCCTGTTGCACACGTATGTATTCCATTTACGCGGTGGTGCTGATAACCAATGCAGTACAATTTCCGAATCGCTCCAGCAGTCGATGCTAGCGACTGGAATAGTTAAAGAGTCCTTGATGAGCGTTAATAACTTCGATTAAAGATGAGCAGCATTTAGTTCGAGTCGAGGTATTGAAATAGGTTTGATCGGAGCAACACGAGTTTTGGCAGCGATCAAAGTAACCACCATTTCAGTTTCTATTGCGACACGACTGTAAACAACAGCTCCAAATGTTTGCGAGGAAGCATCTGCGTATCCATGTAATTCGATAGCGTGTGCTGGCCTAGTAATGTGTCGAGGAATCCGAGACTTCAATAATAAAGCAAGTTAATTTGCCAAAATAAGCCAACGCCTTAATATAGTTCCGGTGAGCACATCCTCACAGTCGAGGGACGTCAGCCAACATTCTTGGAAGAGTATTTTCAGCATTACAGTTGTTGGTGCCACAAATCCCAGCGGATCGTAGATCTTTGAAAGTTCAGACAAAAGGGTGCGCTTAGTTGGCTCACGATCAGTATTAAAGGTATTAAGCTTAATGCCGACCTCATCGGTTCTTGGACTCCACAGCAATCCCAAGATTTTGACCAAGTGAGATACAGGCTGGTCTTTATCCGCAATCGGCTTGTATTCACAGTCTTGCAAAGGTAACATCCTCATAAGCTCTTCACAATTAGAGCTCCACTTCCAAAGATTGAATTTGGCTTTGGCTAGCAAGCAAACAAGTTCGTCCTTTAGTTTGAGTAGACCCTCTAAATAATCGGCTCCCGAAGATATGTCGTCCACATACGTATCGTGTAATAGAGCGTGCGCAGCCAAGGGATGCTCCTGTCGATAATCTTCAGCGAGTTGCTTTAGTACTCTTACCGCTAAAAAGGGTGACGGTGCTAATCCATATGTGACAGTCAATAAACGATAGTGTCGAAGAGGAAATCTTTCGTCTTCACGCCACACTATGTGTTGCAAATCCGTATGTGACTTTGATACTTGGAGGTCTCGTTGAATTGGTGGACCGATGTGTAACCGATCGTTGAGTGAGAAGCCTGTATCATCCTTAACCGAGCCGTCGAAGACCACTCGGCACTTGGTAGTCGTGCTTTCTGGTTTCATGACAGCATGGTGAGCCAGGTAAACGCACTTGTCAAGACTCTTGCTTTCCTGGTCCAAATGAATCTCTTCCATGTGTCCCCGTTCAAAATAATCCTTCATAAAATCAACATACTGGTTGCGCAGATTTGGGTACCGTCTAAACTTGCCTTCTTGTGATGCAAATCGTTTAACTGTGTTAACATTGAATTATGGAGAGGTGGCGCATCTGCTTTGAAGGGGTACTCCACTATGTACACACCCTCGCTATTGCGTTTATGAGAGTCCACAAAATGCTGTTCGGTTGGGTCACATGCAATGATCGTCGATTTGCTTGGATTAATGTTGTCCATTTCCATAAATGATCGAACCAATGAATCCAAGTCCAATTGAGCATGCAGTGCTTGATGAGTCATCGTCATGTCCTGGACGTTGTCACAAGAGCCGACAACGACCCAACCAAAAAGGGTGTTAA
>JAEIFQ010000369.1:0-27048 GCA_018904025.1 Zaprionus vittiger | reverse complement strand
AAAATGTGGGGAAAGATATCGAAGAAATACCCTTAATTTTTGTATTTTATGTCCCCGCTTACAACATATTGAAAATTTTTCAAAATTTTGAATTCTGATATTTTGACTTTAATTTATAAAGCTAGTCAATAGCAGTATAAAAAGTCTTCCCAAAAGTGTTTGCGATGAAAATTGGGGAAAATATCGAGGAAATACCCTTAATTTTTGTGTTTATTATGTCCAAAGGGACGCCCTTACAACATTTTCAAAATTTAGAATTTTGATATTTTGACTTAAATTTATAAAGCTAGTCAATAGCAGTATGAAAAGTCCTCCCAAAAGTGTTTGCGATGAAAACTGTGAAAAATATCGAAGAAATACCCTTAATTTTGGTGTTTAGTATGTCCAAAGGGATCTCCTTACAACATTTTCAAAATTGTTCAATATTTCGAATTTTGATATTTTTACTTAAATTGATAAAGCTAGTCAAAAGCAATATAAAAAGTCCTCCAAAAGTGTTTGCGATGAAAATTGAAAATATTAAAAAAAAATCCTTTAATTTTTGTATTTTTTGTCCCCGCTTACAACATATTGAAAATTTTTCAAAATTTTGAATTCTGATATTTTGACTTAAATTTATAAAGCTAGTCAATAGCAGTATAAAAAGTCTTCCCAAAAGTGTTTGCGATGAAAATTGTGGAAATTATCGAAGAAATACCCTTCATTTTGGTGTTTAGTATGTCCAAAGGGACCCCCTTACAACATTTTCAAAATTTTTCAAAATTTAGAATTTTGATATTTTGACTTAAATTGATAAAGCTAGTCAAAAGCAATATAAAAAGTCCTCCCAAAAGTGTTTGCGATGAAAATTGTGGAAAATATCGAAGAAATACCCTTCATTTTGGTGTTTAGTATGTCCAAAGGGACCCCCTTACAACATTTTCAAAATTTTTCAAAATTTAGAATTGTGATATTTTGACTTAAATTGATAAAGCTAGTCAATAGCAGTATAAAAAGTCCTCCCAAAAGTGTTTGCGATGAAAATTGTGGAAAATATCGAAGAAATACCCTTAATTTTGGTGTTTAGTATGTCCAAAGGGACCCCCTTACAACATTTTCAAAATTTTTCAAAATTTAGAATTTTGATATTTTGACTTAAATTGATAAAGCTAGTCAATAGCAGTATAAAAAGTCCTCCCAAAAGTGTTTGCGATGAAAATTGTGGAAATTATCGAAGAAATACCCTTAATTTTGGTGTTTATTATGTCCAAAGGGTCCCCCCTTACAACATTTTCAAAATTGTTCAATATTTCGAATTTTGATATTTTGACTTAAATTGATAAAGCTAGTCAAAAGCAGTATAAAAGTCCTCCTAAAAGTGTTTGCGATGAAAATTGTGGAAAATATCGAAGAAATACCCTTAATTTTTGTATTTTATGTCCCCGCTTACAACATATTGAAAATTTTTCAAAATTTTGAATTCTGATATTTTGACTTAAATTTATAAAGCTAGTCAATAGCAGTATAAAAAGTCTTCCCAAAAGTGTTTGCGATGAAAATTGTGGAAAGTATCGAAGAAATACCCTTCATTTTGGTGTTTAGTATGTCCAAAGGGACCCCCTTACAACATTTTCAAAATTTTTCAAAATTTAGAATTTTGATATTTTGACTTAAATTGATAAAGCTAGTCAATAGCAGTATAAAAAGTCCTCCCAAAAGTGTTTGCGATGAAAATTGTGGAAATTATCGAAGAAATACCCTTCATTTTGGTGTTTAGTATGTCCAAAGGGACCCCCTTACAACATTTTCAAAATTTTTTAAAATTAAGAATTTTTATATTTTTACTTAAATTGATAAAGCTAGTCAAAAGCAATATAAAAAGTCCTCCCAAAAGTGTTTGCGATGAAAATTGTGGAAAATATCGAGGAAATACCCTTAATTTTTGTGTTTAGTATGTCCAAAGGGATCCCCTTACAACATTTTCAAAATTTAGAATTTTGATATTTTGACTTAAATTTATAAAGCTAGTCAATAGCAGTATAAAAAGTCCTCCCAAAAGTGTTTGCGATGAAAATTGTGGAAATTATCGAAGAAATACCCTTCATTTTGGTGTTTAGTATGTCCAAAGGGACCCCCTTACAACATTTTCAAAATTTTTCAAAATTTAGAAATATGATATTTTGACTTAAATTGATAAAGCTAGCCAACAGCAGTATAAAAAGTCCTTCCAAAAGTGTTTGTGATGAAAATTGTGGAAAATATCGAAGAAATACCCATAATTTTTGTGTTTATTATGTCCAAAGGGTCCCCCTTACAACATTTACAAAATATTTCAAAATTTAGAATTGTGATATTTTGACTTTAATTGATAAAGCTAGTCAACAGCAGTATAAAAAGTCCTTCCAAAAGTGTTTGTGATGAAAATTGTGGAAAATATCGAAGAAATACCCTTAATTTTTGTATTTTATGTCCCCGCTTACAACATATTGAAAATTTTTCAAAATTTAGAGTTTTGATATTTGCACTTAAATTGATAAAGCTAGTCAATAGCAGTGTAAAAAGTCCTCCCAAAAGTGTTTCAGATGAAAATTGTGGAAAATATCGAAGAAATACCCTTACTTTTTGTGTTTATTATGTCCAAAGGGACCCCTATTTTGTGTGTGCGTGCGCAAAGCGAGACAAAATTACCGTACATGCGGCTATACCTTGACTTAAACTGTTACTCTCCTTTGCGCTTGCCTCTGCCCCTGTTTTTGCAGTTCTTTAGTTTATTCAGTTGAACGTTTTGGTGGTGTTAAAGTAGATCGGCGATCGGCAATATTCTTGCTGATTACTGCTTTTACTAAATTTTCAAAACCACGCACCTGCAACCCTCCCTTAAACGGAAAGGCTTCAAAAGCCACTACTTCTACCCAACACTGGAGCATTCTGGATCATTCTTCGAAGAAACGCATCCACACACAAGTGCACGTCTGGAAACTTCCCCCCCTCTCCCTCCAAATGTTGAACAGTGAGTTATCTAACGGCAGCAACTGCGCGCAAGCTGCACACTAGCCAACAAATCACTGATGAGAAAATCAGAACAAATAAATGAAATAAATAAAATATATTGCAATAAATTGTTTATTTTATGTAACTTACTGTAAATTCCACTTTGTTTTTGTGTCGTCCCTTCTGTCTTAAATAAAAATTGTATATTTTATACTGTGTTTTTATCCTGTACGTATTTTGTTCTTCGTTGTTTTACATTGTTTAAAACTTTCATGTGAGCTATTTATGTTTCAGTTATACAGTTAATGTCTTTTATTGTTGTTTGTCACTTATTTATCACAGATAAATAAGTATTGATTGTAGTGTAATAGTAATTTAATAGGCTATATATATACAAATATTTCAATATGAGCTTTAATGAAGACACTAAAGACATGCCCAAATCAGATGATGCCAGCAGCGACATCTGCATAGTCGATGTCGACAGCCCCAATACCCTCAGGTGAGACTGTATGTTGGAAACGCAGCTCCCACAGCCAATAAAATTATAAACTTTTCGCCTACCTTTATGAATACCCCTCTTCTATCACTAGCCCTAGTCCACAAAAGAAAATAAGCCGTCTAAAGCGCATCATTCTTGCCCCAAGTCAACCAAACAGCCCTAAAAGGTTTAATAAGGAAATAAAATGGGCACTTGGGAAACTTCGTCCCATTAATAAATACAATTTTGATGAACCTTCTGGCAGCTCACCTAACACCAAATTCTCAGAAACTGGCGCCAAATTCACTGCTTGTGGCACGTCTACTCCCCGTAAGCGCATCCCTAAAATCAAATCCAACTCAACTCAGCCCTCAAGCAAGATACAAATCCTTGAAAATACAATACTCAAGAAAGCTCCCAACTTATCTGTTCAAGAGCAACAAACCACACAGCAGATACTTAACGATCTGCAAGGCCAACGACTATCCCTACAGAATCAACTCACTAAAATTGAGGAGCAACTGCAGCATAAAGAACAGCAACCAAAATCTGTTTCTCCGCCACTTCCAATAGGTACAGCTGCTTCTAATAAAAATGACTCCCAACATACACCCCCTGTACCCCCTCGCCCAAAAATGGCAGCTTTAATCCTCTTCTTACCCCACCGCCAAAAACGCCCATACTTCCCCCACCCTCCATAGCTCAACAGCAAAAAGCATTTGAGCACCAGCTCACAGCTCATATCGCCAATGCTGAAAACTCAAATAAAGCACTACCAAAACAGTCAGCCTTTATTCCTTGGGCTACGCAACTTGAAGATCAGCAACAAAAACTGTTGCAACTGTCAGCTGCATCTAAAGCCCAATCTCCTGCCGCCAACCATTCTGCAGAGCCGGAAATCACCCCAATGCAGAAAAACTTACACTCCCACAAAGACCAAATCAATAATATTTCACCTAAGCCACTTCTTAATAAAGCCTCCATCAAAATCCCCTCCGTTTTTATACCGAAAATAGCCTCTATTGAACACCTTACTTCCATTATAGACAGTGAGCCCCACCAAATCCAATATACAACAACTGCTATCCAAGATGGTGGTGTAAGAGTCAAGTGCAAAGATGCTAACTCATACAGCAGCCTTCTCCAACTACTGCAAAAACAAAATATTCTGCTTCACACGCATCAAAAGCCGGAAGACAAAGGCCTCAGACTTGTCATCCGAAACTTACATGCATCAACCCTCTACAAACACTATTCGTAGACTGCTCTCAGAGAAAGGCTACGAAGTCAAATACGCAAACGTTCTCAAAAACCGCTTTACAGAGATCCCCCTGAACATGTTCGAGGTTGAGATCGATTGCAAAAACTCTCTCAAATTGAGCAAATCCTGTCAATAAAAAAAGACTCGGCAAAGTCAGGAGGTGACCATTGAGCGGCAGGCCAGGCGGACTGATCCAGGTTTCAGTGCCACCGCTGCCAAGCCTTTGGTCACATTACACTTAAACTAGTCAGAGCTTTTGTCTGCCTAAAGTGTGCAGGACCACATGCCTCCACTGACTGCAAAAAGACAAAAGCTCTCCAGGTCTTTGTGCAAATTGCGGGAACCAGCATTATTGCCTCTTATAAAGGTTGCCCGGTCTTTAAGGCAGAAAGAAGCAAATTGCTTGCTGTTAAGATCAGCATCCCACCACCCACGCACAAACAAAAAACTACCCTGCCACCACTGAGCATCAGCAGCCACCCTTGAAATCACAAGAACCAGAATCTATTCATAACAACATACCCACGGACTCAAAGCAATTAACTATATACAAGACAATATAATTCCATTAACACAAATCGCCAAAATTGGCAGCCGCTCCAACAAAGAAATAATAAAATACAAGCTAATATGCCAGCCATAAATCCTTTCAAACAGATAAATACAACATATTCAAAATTTTCCAAAACTTTGCATCGTGATATTTTGACGTTAAATTGATAAAGCTAGTCAAAAGCAGTATAAAAAGTCCTGCCTATAGTGTTTGCGATGAAAATTGTGCCCGCAAATATCGAAGAAATACCCATCAAAATTGATATTACTCCAGCCCCACGCCCCACCCTTACAACATTTTCAAAATATTTCAAAATTTAAAATTGTGATATTTTGACTTAAATTGATAAAGCTAGTCAACAGCAGTATAAAAAGTCCTTCCAAAAGTGTTTGCGATGAAAATTGTGGAAAATATCGAAGAAATACCCTTAACTTTTGTATTTTATGTCCCCCCTTACAACATATTGAAAATTTTTCAAAATTTTGAATTGTGATATTTTGACTTAAATTGATAAAGCTAGTCAATAGCAGTATAAAAAGTCCTCCCAAAAGTGTTTGTGATGAAAATTGTGGAAAATATCGAAGAAATACCCTTCATTTTTGTATTTTATGTCCCCGCTTAAAAATATTGAAAATTTTTCAAAATTTAGAATTTGATATTTTGACTTAAAATAAAGCTAGTCAAACAGTATAAAAAAGTCCTCCCAAAAGTGTTTGCGATGAAAATTGTGGAAAATATCGAAGAAATACCCTTAATTTTGGTATTTTATGTCCAAAGCCCCTTACAACATTTTCAAAATTTTTCAAAATTTAAAATTTTGATATTTTTACTTAAATTGATAAAGCTAGTCAATAGCAGTATAAAAAGTCCTTCCAAAAGTGTTTGTGATGAAAATTGTGGAAAATATCGAAGAAATACCCTTAATTTTTGTATTTATATGTCCAACCCGCTTACAACATATTGAAAATTTTTCAAAATTTAGAGTTTTGATATTTTGACTTAAATTGATAAAGCTAGTCAATAGCAGTATAAAAAGTCCTCCCAAAAGTGTTTGCGATGAAAATTGTGGAAAATATCGAAGAAATACCCTTCATTTTGGTGTTTAGTATGTCCAAAGGGACCCCCTTACAACATTTTCAAAATTTTTCAAAATTTAGAATTTTGATATTTTGACTTAAATTTATAAAGCTAGTCAATAGCAGTATAAAAAGTCCTCCCAAAAGTGTTTGCGATGAAAATTGTGGAAATTATCGAAGAAATACCCTTCATTTTGGTGTTTAGTATGTCCAAAGGGACCCCCTTACAACATTTTCAAAATTTTTCAAAATTTAGAATTTTGATATTTTGACTTAAATTGATAAAGCTAGTCAATAGCAGTATAAAAAGTCCTCCCAAAAGTGTTTGCGATGAAAATTGTGGAAAATATCGAAGAAATACCCTTCATTTTGGTGTTTAGTATGTCCAAAGGGACCCCCTTACAACATTTTCAAAATTTTTCAAAATTTAGAATTTTGATATTTTGACCTAAATTGATAAAGCTACAACATTTTCAAAATTTTTTAAAATTAAGAATTTTTATATTTTTACTTAAATTGATAAAGCTAGTCAAAAGCAATATAAAAAGTCCTCCCAAAAGTGTTTGCGATGAAAATTGTGGAAAATATCGAAGAAATACCCTTAATTTTTGTATTTTATGTCCCCGCTTACAACATATTGAAAATTTTTCAAAATTTTGAATTCTGATATTTTGACTTAAATTTATAAAGCTAGTCAATAGCAGTATAAAAAGTCTTCCCAAAAGTGTTTGCGATGAAAATTGTGGAAAATATCGAAGAAATACCCTTAATTTTGGTGTTTAGTATGTCCAAAGGGACCCCCTTACAACATTTTCAAAATTTTTCAAAATTTAGAATTGTGATATTTTGACTTAAATTGATAAAGCTAGTCAAAAGCAATATAAAAAGTCCTCCCAAAAGTGTTTGCGATGAAAATTGTGGAAAATATCGAAGAAATACCCTTAATTTTTGTGTTTAGTATGTCCAAAGGGACCCCTTACAACATTTTCAAAATTTAGAATTTTGATATTTTGACTTAAATTGATAAAGCTAGTCAATAGCAGTATAAAAAGTCTTCCCAAAAGTGTTTGCGATGAAAATTGGGGAAAATATCGAGGAAATACCCTTAATTTTTGTGTTTATTATGTCCAAAGGGACGCCCTTACAACATTTTCAAAATTAAGAATTGTGATATTTTGCCTTAAATTGATAAAGCTAGTCAATAGCAGTATAAAAAGTCCTCCCAAAAGTGTTTGCGATGAAAATTGTGAAAAATATCGAAGAAATACCCTTAATTTTGGTGTTTAGTATTTCCAAAGGGACCCCTTACAACATTTTCAACATTTTTCAAAATTTAGAATTTTGATATTTTGACCTAAATTGATAAAGCTACAACATTTTCAAAATTTTTTAAAATTAAGAATTTTTATATTTTTACTTAAATTGATAAAGCTAGTCAATAGCAATATAAAAAGTCCTCCCAAAAGTGTTTGCGATGAAAATTGTGGAAAATATCGAAGAAATACCCTTAATTTTGGTGTTTAGTATGTCCAAAGGGACCCCCTTACAACATTTTCAAAATTTTTCAAAATTTAGAATTGTGATATTTTGACTTAAATTGATAAAGCTAGTCAAAAGCAGTATAAAAAGTCCTCCCAAAAGTGTTTGCGATGAAAATTGTGGAAAATATCGAAGAAATACCCTTAATTTTGGTGTTTATTATGTCCAAAGGGTCCCCCCTTACAACATTTTCAAAATTTTTCAATATTTAGAATTTTGATATTTTGACTTAAATTGATAAAGCTAGTCAACAGCAGTATAAAAAGTCCTTCCAAAAGTGTTTGTGATGAAAATTGTGGAAAATATCGAAGAAATACCCTTAATTTTTGTATTTTATGTCCCCGCTTACAACATATTGAACATTTTTCAAAATTTAGAATTGTGATATTTTGACTTAAATATATAAAGCTAGTCAATAGCAGTATAAAAAGTCCTCCCAAAAGTGTTTCAGATGAAAATTGTGGAAAATATCGAAGAAATACCCTTACTTTTTGTGTTTATTATGTCCAAAGGGACCCTTGTGTGCGTGTGCGTGCGCAAAGCGAGACAAAATTACCGTACAGCGGCTATACCTTAGCCAACTGTTCTTTCTCTCCTTTGCGCTTGCCTCTGCCCCTGCTCTTGCAGTTCTTTAGTTTATTCAGTTGAAAGTTTTGGTGGTGTTAAAGTAGATCGGCGATCGGCAATATTCTTGCTGATTACTGTTTTACTTAAAACCACGCCCACCTAAACTGCGCACCCTCCCTGAAACGGATCTTCAAAAGCCACTACTTCCACCCAACACTGGAGCATTCTGGATCATTCTTCGAAGAAACGCATCCACACACAAGTGCACGTCTGGAAACTTCACCCCCTCTCCCTCCAAATGTTGAACAGTGAGTTATCTAACGGCAGCAACTGCGCGCAAGCTGCACACTAGCCAACAAATCACTGATGAGAAAATCAGAACAAATAAATGAAATAAATAAAATATATTGTCAATAAATTGTTTATTTTATGTAACTTACTGTAAATTCCACTTGTTTTTGTGTCGTCCCTTCTGTCTTAAATAAAAATTGTATATTTTATACTGTGTTTTTATCCTGTACGTATTTTGTTCTTCGTTGTTTTACATTGTTTAAAACTTTCATGTGAGCTATTTATGTTTCAGTTATACAGTTAATGTCTTTTATTGTTGCCTGTCACTTATTTATCACAGATAAATAAGTATTGATTGTAGTGTAATAGTAATTTAATAGGCTATATATATACAAATATTTCAATATGAGCTTTAATGAAGACACTAAAGACATGCCCAAATCAGATGATGCCAGCAGCGACATCTGCATAGTCGATGTCGACAGCCCCAATACCTCGGGTGAGACTGTATGTTGGAAACGCAGCTCCCCAGCCAATAAAATTATAAACTTTTCGCCTACCTTTATGAATACCCCCTCTCCTATCACTAGCCCTAGTCCACAAAAGAAAATAAGCCGTCTAAAGCGCATCATTCTTGCCCCAAGTCAACCAAACAGCCCTAAAAGGTTTAATAAGGAAATAAAAATGGCACTTGGGAAACTTCGTCCCATTAATAAATACAATTTTGATGAACCTTCTGGCAGCTCACCTAACACCAAATTCTCAGAAACTGGCGCCAAATTCACTGCTTGTGGCACGTCTACTCCCCGTAAGCGCATCCCTAAAATCAAATCCAACTCAACTCAGCCCTCAAGCAAGATACAAATCCTTGAAAATACAATACTCAAGAAAGCTCCCAACTTATCTGTTCAAGAGCAACAAACCACACAGCAGATACTTAACGATCTGCAAGGCCAACGACTATCCCTACAGAATCAACTCACTAAAATTGAGGAGCAACTGCAGCATAAAGAACAGCAACCAAAATCTGTTTCTCCGCCACTTCCAATAGGTACAGCTGCTTCTAATAAAAATGACTCCCAACATACACCCCCCTGTACCCCCTCGCCCAAAAATGGCAGCTTTAATCCTCTTCTTACCCCACCGCCAAAAACGCCCATACTTCCCCCACCCTCCATAGCTCAACAGCAAAAAGCATTTGAGCACCAGCTCACAGCTCATATCGCCAATGCTGAAAACTCAAATAAAGCAACTATTTCCCCACTACCAAAACAGTCAGCCTTTATTCCTTGGGCTACGCAACTTGAAGATCAGCAACAAAAACTCTTGCAACTGTCAGCTGCATCTAAAGCCCAATCTCCTGCCGCCAACCATTCTGCAGAGCCGGAAATCACCCCAATGCAGAAAAACTTACACTCCCACAAAGTTGCAGACCAAATCAATAATATTTCACCTAAGCCACTTCTTAATAAAGCCTCCATCAAAATCCCCTCCGTTTTTATACCGAAAATAGCCTCTATTGAACACCTTACTTCTATTATAGACAGTGAGCCCCACCAAATCCAATATACAACAACTGCTATCCAAGATGGTGGTGTAAGAGTCAAGTGCAAAGATGCTAACTCATACAGCAGCCTTCTCCAACTACTGCAAAAACAAAATATTCTGCTTCACACGCATCAAAAGCCGGAAGACAAAGGCCTCAGACTTGTCATCCGAAACTTACATGCATCAACCTCTACTAACACTATTCGTAGACTGCTCTCAGAGAAAGGCTACGAAGTCAAATACGCAAACGTTCTCAAAAACCGCTTTACAGAGATCCCCCTGAACATGTTCGAGGTTGAGATCGATTGCAAAAACAATCCTCAAGTTGAGCAAATCCTGTCAATAAAAAGACTCGGCAATCAGGAGGTGACCATTGAGCGGCAGGCCAGGCGGACTGATCCAGTTCAGTGCCACCGCTGCCAAGCCTTTGGTCACAGTAAAAACTATTGCCGCAGAGCTTTTGTCTGCCTAAAGTGTGCAGGACCACATGCCTCCACTGACTGCAAAAAAGACAAAAGCTCTCCAGGTCTTTGTGCAAATTGCGGGAACCAGCATATTGCCTCTTATAAAGGTTGCCCGGTCTTTAAGGCAGAAAGAAGCAAATTGCTTGCTGTTAAGATCAGCATCCCACCACCCACGCACAACAAAAACTACCCTGCCACCACTGAGCATCAGCAGCCACCCTTGTAATCACAAGAACCAGAATCTATTCATAACAACATACCCACGGACTCAAAGCAATTAACAGATACAAGACAATATAATTCCACTAACACAAATCGCCAAAATTGGCAGCCGCTCCAACAAAGAAATAATAAAATACAAGCCAATATGCCAGCCATAAATCCTTTCAAACAGATAAATAATAATCCAATACTCGCCCAGAACTTTGCTCCAGACGTTAAATATCAAAAAACGTACAGCCAGACTGCCTATGAGGCTACCGTCAATAGTCCCCGCAAATCGCCCATCAAAAGATATACTCCAGCCCCACGCCCCACCCTTACAACATTTTCAAAATATTTCAAAATTTAGAATTGTGATATTTTGACTTAAATTGATAAAGCTAGTCAACAGCAGTATAAAAAGTCCTTCCAAAAGTGTTTGCGATGAAAATTGTGGAAAATATCGAAGAAATACCCTTAACTTTTGTATTTTATGTCCCCGCTTACAACATATTGAAAATTTTTCAAAATTTAGATGTGTGATATTTTGACTTAAATTGATAAAGCTAGTCAACAGCAGTATAAAAAGTCCTTCCAAAAGTGTTTGTGATGAAAATTGTGGAAAATATCGAAGAAATACCCTTAATTTTTGTATTTTATGTCCCCGCTTACAACATATTGAAAATTTTTCAAAATTTAGAATTTTGATATTTTGACTTAAATTGATAAAGCTAGTCAATAGCAGTATAAAAAGTCCTCCCAAAAGTGTTTGCGATGAAAATTGTGGAAAATATCGAAGAAATACTCTTCATTTTTGTATTTTATGTCCCCGCTTAAAACATATTGAAAATTTTTCAAAATTTAGAAGTGTGATATTTTGACTTAAATTGATAAAGCTAGTCAACAGCAGTATAAAAAGTCCTTCCAAAGTGTTTGTGATGAAAATTGTGGAAAATAACGAAGAAATACCCTTAATTTTGGTATTTTATGTCCCCGCTTACAACATATTGAAAATTTTTCAAAATTTAGAGTTTTGATATTTGCACTTAAACTGATAAAGCTAGTCAATAGCAGTGTAAAAAGTCCTCCCAAAAGTGTTTCAGATGAAAATTGTGGAAAATATCGAAGAAATACCCTTAATTTTTGTGTTTATTATGTCCAAGGGTCCCCTACAACATATTGAAAATTTTTCAAAATTTAGAATTGTGATATTTTGACTTAAATTGATAAAGCTAGTCAACAGCAGTATAAAAAGTCCTCCCAAAAGTGTTTGCGATGAAAATTGTGGAAAATATCGAAGAAATACCCTTAATTTTGGTATTTTATGTCCCCCCTTACAACATTATCAAAATTTTTCAAAATTTAGAATTGTGATATTTCGACTAAAATTGATAAAGCTAGTCAACAGCAGTATAAAAAGTCCTTCCAAAAGTGTTTGTGATGAAAATTGTGGAAAATATCGAAGAAATACCCTTAACTTTTGTATTTTATGTCCCCGCTTACAACATATTGAAAATTTTTCAAAATTTAGAATTGTGATATTTTGACTTAAATTGATAAAGCTGGTCAATAGCAGTATAAAAAGTCCTCCCAAAAGTGTTTGCGATGAAAATTGTGGAAAATATCGAAGAAATACCCTTAATTTTGGTATTTTATGTCCCCCCTTACAACATTATCAAAATTTTTAAAAATTTAGAATTTTGATATTTCGACCAAAATTGATAAAGCTAGCCAACAACAGTATAAAAAGTCCTCCCAAAAGTGTTTGCGATGAAAATTGTGGAAAATATCGAGGAAATACCCTTAATTTTTGTGTTTAGTATGTCCAAAGGGATCCCCTTACAACATTTTCAAAATTTAGAATTTTGATATTTGTAAAGACTCGCACAGGAAAATTGTCCAAGGGTGGTTGGGACTTTCCACAAGTGTAAGATTCAAACAGGCGGGCGAGATCTTCTTGACCGTGCTCATTCGGAGAGAAAGGGGTGGTTCTTGCCTGCTGAAGGTTACGAGTACATAAAGTTTAAATAAGATCTCTAGTGAAAGCTAAACTTTCAATAACAAACACGAACACTATTAGGCCCTATCAAAGCAGGTCAACAATAGAAAACTTCGTGAACGAAACACATAGTTTAATACGACTAAAGCGTCGCATAAGGAAGCAGATGTTGTTGCATCCTTGCGCTCTAAACCCACCCAACCATGATCTTCAGGCGCGATGTTGTGAAGATCCCAATAAAAATTAACTATGTACTCAGGTTACCATGTCTACAGGAACAATAATTATTTTAACAACACATTCTTTTCAATTTCAAATTTCACATCATTTATTATAAACTTCTTTCTTAATAATATTCCTCATTTTAATGCATATTCATTTACAAGTTTTTCGGTATTTAATTTCTATTTAAATTTTTTTCTCAATGTTTCTTTCAGTTATTATTTTTCAGCTAAATTTCACTACAGTGCCTCCTAATTTCTCTCAGTGTAAGATAACAATACTTTATTCATACCTAATTATCTTTCTATCCAAACCCAATCAACATTCGTTAAGGTCTTTCTAGGGTTAAGCAAACACGTTGACCTATCTCAATATTTTTGCCGTGACTGTAATTCTTTTTCTTTTGTTTCTCTGGGTTGTTGTTGGTTATGCGTAACAATTTATTTGTAAGCTAAACTAAAACAGACAAATGCATGAGTGGGTGCGAATGTACACCTGTAAGATCAGCAGCCACTGAGCTTACGAACAGAGCGCATAAGCAGAGCGCGCACGCTGCTTACAGCAGTACCTACGCACAAATTCTGCACTCGTATGTAATTATGTATGTATGTCTATGCCAAAGCATAAACGGATATGTAACAAAAGCAGACAGACCGAAAATTGTGCATAAAAATTTAAATATAGTTAGGTATATCTATGTATATATATATATATATAGGTACTGGCGCACATACATATGTACACATGGTGGACAATCTGTTTGCACATACCTATGTATGTATATATATACACGCACAAATGTTTAGTTCTAACGAGGAGCAAAATTATTAATTATCGTAGTTAAAGCCGGCAAAATGAAATGTAAATATATATAAATAATATGTTTGTTCATCACTTACATGTCTTACTCCTCGATGAAAGGCCTTCCAACGATGGTATTTTATTTTTGTTTGTTGCTAAATTTTTTTATAGTTTATTATATATATTAATTTTCACTTGGGCTTAGCGCAATTTTACTAAGGTGCATATATGTATGCACATTTTATATATGAATACACAGTTTTCGTTCTTTTTGCACGTTTTTTTTTGGGGGGGGAGCAATTTGAAAATTAACTTGTATTACGCAACAACAACATATAGCCCTTTGAATCACTAGATTTTCCTATTGGTCACTGACACTAACCTTTTCAAAAGGTAACTCCCTAGAAAAATATTTAACGCACAGCATTGGCGACCAAAAAAATATTTCGACCGCAAACTAATGTAATATTAGTAACAAAAAAATATTTCGGCAACGCGATGATCGGCCTCTCTTTGTGGCTACGGCGACGAAACTACTCTAGCGCTGTCAAGCGCGAGTTCTATTCTCCTTGTCTCCGCTTTGCCCTCGTCGTTTATGCCCTTCCGAGGGGCGCTCGAAAAGTTTCTCGTGCTGAGATTATTCGAAGCTGCGCACACCAATTGCAAATGATTTTTGCTGATGCAATGTGGCCAGCTGGGGGGCACGGGGGTTTAAGAGATTAACCTCCTGGGTTTTCTGGCACTGGGCAGAGAGTGACAAAATTAGCAATGAAAAAAATTAACAAAATACGGGTGCTAGTAATTACCATGAACTATGCTGCCTTATGAGCGGGGGTTGTTTGGTTCGTCCGATCGCAACAAGACTGGATGTCTCGCGATTTCGGGCCTCCGTGCATAGGTTGCACGTGGAAGTGTATGCGTGCCGTAAGATGCACGAAAATAATATCGTGGGTGCAATATGATGCACGGAAATTAGTTTTCAATTTGTCGATTCTCGCGCTGCTCGGCTCTTTTAATACTTTATGCAGTCAGACTGCAGATTAAGCAGACGGCGCGGTTAAATGCTCTCACGTGGTGCAAGACGGGCAACCAGACGTGAAGACGACACTAGCGATAGGTTAAAAGAGAGAGAGTCGTTCTCGCAGGGGTCTTTTATAGCCTAAATTTTTGGGACAACTACATATGAAGTTGGCTGCGCTAATACGCTCTAAGCGCATAAGCTACATTTACGGGATGCAAGAGAGAGGTATCTTAGCATGAAGCTACGAATGAGCAGACTCAATGGGCAGAAGGAAATAACGGACATGAAATGTTGCGTTGATCTGGCGAAGCCTGTTGCTAACGTGTATGTTGCGAAGTTCGGTGCAATGTTGCTGAACTTAGAAAATGTTGCCTAGGTAAAGAATGGTGCGGATCCTAACTAAATATTGCAAAGTTTGACAAATGTTGCTATTGCTGATGTTAAGAGCATCGACGAAGTTTGCAGCAACAAATGCGACCATTACACCCACGAGAACAAAATTGAAGCTCATCCGATTAAGACGGAAATATCTGAGGGGAACCCAGCAAGTGAATAAAAGCTTTGACATGAATCTTAAGTACTCAAGTGTTATGTGTTTGCCGTGCCAAATCTTGTAATTGATCCAATAAAGAGATCTGCCCAGTTTTCAGGCAACAGCGACATTTAACAAATTGGGCCTTCGACCAAGTTTTGCATTAAAATTATGCTCCCTCAGACGTTCATCTTTGGAACATTCTAGTTTGCATCGGCGCTACTCAAAAATAACAGGTTTTTTTGTGGGATATACGTGTGTCTTTTGTTTTTTGCGTGTTTTCCGGCCCTGTTCGTTCCCCCGCCAAAAGGGCTCCATTCCGTTACAACCCGGCAACCACCGCTACATACATATGAACATACATACACCGTATATACATACACTTCAGCTGCTATCCTAGCAGCCAACGACCTTTCATTTTGTCCGTTTTTTTTTGCAAGTGCTTTTACATACATCCACATATATTTCCACATACACAACAATATAAAAGTATTTTTTCCAATAAATAAAGCAAATATACATACATACGCTTTTACATACATCCACACACATATATTTCCACATAAACAACAATTTAAAAGTATATTTTTTCCAATAAATAAAAGCAAATATACATACATACGCTCTTACGTATCCACACATATATATTTCCACATACACAACAATTTAAAAGTATTTTTTCCAATAAATAAAAGCAAATATACATACATACGCTTTTACATACATCCACACACATATATTTCCACATACACAACAATTTAAAAGTAATTTTTCCAATAAATAAAAGCAAATATACATACATACGCTTTTATATACATCCACACACATATATTTCCACATACACAACAATTTAAAAGTATTTTTTCCAATAAATAAAAGGAAATGTAGGTTCCGCTTTTTAGTGTACGAACAAATAGTTTTTATTGTAGTATATTTACTTGTCTTATAATTAATAACAATTTTTAATACGTGTTCACGGACCGAGATTCTGGCATAAAGTGTCGACCTTATCGATAATTCTTAGCGACTCGATAGTTGGTTAGCCGATATGTTTCATTGTGAATAAGTTTCTGGCTCTTAATAGTGCTGACCACTCCGAGTCTCACGAACTAGTGTTTGCTCAGATCCAAATTCCTACATTCGGCCCTCCTGACGCTATATTCGTCCCGAATATCTTCATATATTCTGCCACAGTTGAAGTTTTGAATGGGCCATCTCCCTCGCCTATCTTCTCAACATCATACCTGCCGTGTTTGTGCACTTTCACTACCTTATACGTCCCAAGATATTTTCCTTTTAACTTCAATCCTACCCCGTATTGTGTTCGCTTAATAGTTACCAGATCATTCACTTTATAGATTTTTTCTGCTTTACGTTTTTGATTAAATGCTTTTTGATTTTCATTTTGTAATTCTGTGATATTATTCCTAGCCAGTGTTCGTAGCTCATGACGATCTTTATCTAATTCTTCAAACAATGACTCCTGCACTAACTGTTTCATCTCAGGATCCTCAGAGTAACGCATATCAATACCTGTCAATAGCTTGAATGGAGTGATTTTCGTACTACGTGGTTCAGTATTGTTAATCAGCTTTTGTACACGACCTACATACTTATACTATGAACCAGGGCTCTCCATACTCAATTTGGACAACATGGGCACAACAGTCCTATGCATCCTCTCTACCTGTCCGTTTCCACGTGGAATACCTGTAGTTATCAACAAATGTTGTATATTTTGTTTTTCACAATATGCTTTAAAAGCATTTGCTGTAAAAGCTGTTCCCCTGTCCGACACAATTCTACATGGATTTCCGAAATTTACTGCCTGCTTTTCCAAACAATTGATGACCTCTTCAACTCCTGTACTTCGAGTTGGATATAACCAAACGTACTTAGAAAATGCATCTACGATAACCAGAATGTGATTGTATCGCTTCTGAGTGATCTCCATGGGACCCACATGATTGATGTGATAGGTAACCAATGGTGTATCTCCCTTATCAATCGGATTAAGAAATCCTTCCAAACGACCTGCCTTCGCATTTACCAAAATACATTCAACGCAACTACCAACTACTTCAAGCTACTTTCGCCTTAATCTTAGGAATATAATAAGACTTTTCTAATAAATCCTGAGTCCTCTTTGCCGAGAAGTGATCTTGCTTATGTGCGATTTGAATTATTTCTACTTCCATACCTGAACCACAAGTAATTCCCTGTTGGGGTCCTTAAACAACACTTGGTTGAAAACATAAAAATCCTCATTTCCTTTACTTTCAACTAGATTCTTAACCAGTTTAATCCAATCGTCTGCCAATTGGGCTTCTTTTAACCTGTGTACCACACTCTCAGTCAACACATAACAAAATACTCTGCTTAGCGCATCAACATGCCTCATTTTCACACCAGATCTATGTTCGATCTCATAGTCAAAATCCTGCAAGTACATCGCCCACCTTGCTACTCTTAATGGCACTTCTTTCTTTTTCATTGTCATGGCAAACGCATTACAATCTGTAATTATCTTAAACCTCGTTCAAAAGACATAAACACGCCATTTAGTTAACGCTCCTATAACTGCTAATACTTCCAACTCATATGAGTGGTATTTCTCCTCACAAGGTTTTGTTTTACGACTCATGTACATAACTGGGTGAAACAAATTATCATACTGGTTCCTCTGAAGCATTACCGCTCCAAACCCAAACTTAGATGCATCTGTGTGAATTTCTGTAGTCGCACCATGATCATACAACGGCAAAACAGGCTTACTAACCAACGCTGCTTTTAACTACTCAAATGCAATTTGCTGCAATTCTTTAAACTGAAACTGACAATCTTTCCGAAGCATATCGGTCAATGGTTTTGCAATTAATGCACATCCATCAACAAACTTCCTGAAATACGATGTCAAGCCCAGAAATCGCTGTACTGCTTTCTTATCTCCTGGTAGAGGAAAATTAGCTACTGCTTGCGTTTTCTCATCACTGTGTCTTATAGTACCATCCTCAACTACTTATCCCAGAAATTTCACCTTACTCTGCACAATCTGACACTTGCTCCAATTTATTCGTAACCCATTTTTAGCCGCAACTTCCAAAACTCTTTCTAATTTATCTAAACCGTCCTCAACATCTTTACTCGCAATTACAACATCGTCCATATACACAACAGCATCACCACTCTTAATTAAATCTCGCATTACAGCTTGAATAAAACGAGTAAACACTGCCTGGGAGTTTTTATTTCCAAAAGGTACATATAAAAACTCGAATTGTCCTTTCTGTGTAACAAAAGATGTATACTTTTGAGACTCCTTCTCAACTGGTACATGAAAGTATCCATTAGTCAAATCTAATGTTGTAAAAACCTTAAATCCCTGCAGCTTTTCAATCACACTATCCATTTGTACCATAGGAAAATTGTCCCTCACTATTTTTTCATTCAGCTTTCTATAATCACAACAAAGACGTTTCTTTCCATTCTTTTTTGCCACTAGGACAGCTGGTGAAGCATATTCTGAGGTACTCAGCTTTATGATGTTTTCCTCAAGCCACTCATTAACTTGATCATCAACCACCTTCTGCTCACAATAAGCTAAACGCCTTGGATGTTGAAATACCGGTAACTCGTCCTTTAACAGAAGTTTCATTCGAACAGTGCTCTCATCATTGTGTCTAGGTTGATAATTGTTAACCATAGCTTTGACTTTACTAGCCTGCTCTTGAGATAAATGGGTTAAAACAATTTCATCAGCCATATTTTGTTGTTGAAAATTCAAACACAAGACTGCAAACTCTTTTAATAAATCTGTGCACGGTCCATCTACTTTTCCTATGTTATGCATACCTTTGTCTTTGCCGACTTTTTTGCTAACCAATTTGGTACCGAACTTAGTAACGTTCATATCCACGCTGTCAAGAATAGTTCTGCCCAAAATTGAGTCAAAAGCTATATCCTCATCGGCAACTACATGGAATTCTACTTGTATTTTTATTCCATCAATGTGTACACAAGCTACAAAGCTGCCCAAAGTCACAATTTGACTTTCGCCTATACCTGTCAAACATTTCTCTGCACCTGTCAACTTTGCATTACGAAGCTTAAGAAACACATTTCTACGAACCAAACAGACCTTGAAAACCGAACTGATCACATGTCACACTCTTTAATTCAAGTCCTGAATTAGTAAACATGCTTCCAGACTTTGCACGAACCTCTTCTTGAACAAGATTAGCCGCCTTCTCTCCCTTTTCAGGAACAACAACTTTACACTGAGCAGCTCTATGCCCAGGCTGATTGCATTTAAAGCACTTAAGCTCCTTGCTAATCATTGGACAATCTTTCTTTATATGGGTCTGTTCACCGCACTTGAAACATTTTCTTACATAATTTCCTGAGCTATCCTCATTCGTCTCTGCTTTTACTCCTGACGATCCATACTTATTAAACTGCTTAGACGAACCTCGCATCTTCTCATACGCCACAATTTGAACCTTTAATTGTCTCATAGTCTTTGCCTGAAAAGTAATGCCTTATTCGTCCTAGAATCTGGTAATCCATTTACAAAATATTCAATTAAACTCTCATCCTCCAAGTCTATTGGCTTAGCTATCTCCATCAGTGCATACAAATACTCTTGTAATGTTTCATTCTTTTTCTGACTGCGTCTGCCCAATCTACGATGAATTTCAGCAGATGAAACTTTGACCCCGAATTCTTCAACTAGCGATCTTTTCAAAATATTCCAATCCCGAATATCACGCTGACTGCGTATGAATGACTTCGCTGCCCCACTAAGCAACTGCTTTGCATAAATAAACAACTGCAACTGACTCCATTCGACAGTAAGTGCACACTCCTCAAGCTCCTCTATCCATTGCATAACATCAAGGTTATTTGAACCTGAAAACTATGACACACTACCTTCCACGTCCTTCAGTGTAAACCACGATCTATTTTGACTATTCTGGGCTGTTTCGCCTACGCCTTCAGTGTTTTTCCTAGATTCCCTTACACTTTCTCCTCTAGTTCGATTAGTATGTACTGGGTTGTTTCCTTCTACACTAGCAAACGATTCATCATCCTGACCCTGATGTTCATCCTGTTCTACATCCACTAAATCTTCGGTCAATCGCAAACCATAATAAGCCAGTAACATATTCTGCAAGTCTGTCTTTTTAAACCAGATGAATTAATTTTTAAGGCCACCAACTTATCACGCAACTCCGCAACTCTCAATGCCAAGATCTCGTTTCGCTCCATATTACTGAAATTTAAATTATCTGTATTAAAACTTATAAATCAAAAATCAGAAATATCAAATTTGTTTCGGTTCAGCTTAATTAAACTTATTTAACATTAGTCAATTCCAAACTTTTAACAGTTGTCCACACTCGCTGTGACTAACAGTGACTCTTAAACTTAACACTATGTTAAATATTCCCAAGCTAGAAAATTTTAAATTTTAACTGCCAAAATGACGTTCTTTGTCTTACACAGCTTCTTCTACGCAAAACAAATCCGCTGCTCACCAATACCAGCACAAAATTCCCAAATAATTTCCCGACGCTGCTGTCAGTTAGTTTTTGCCACAATTTGACGCCAAGTGCCTTCCTTCGACCTCTCCAACGTTGACTCTGATTATCCACAATGCTCCAGACTCTGCTTCTGCTCACCGTTCCCGTAGTACCACGGTTTTCCAGATTCTGCGTTGCTTGTTCCGCTTAACCACGGTCTTCCAGATTCTGCGTTGCTTACACCGCTTAACCACGGTCCTCCAGATTCTGCGTTATTATTGACGACTTGTCTGTGAAACTGTTCCACGCTCCAAACTTTATCAGTGTCCCACAGCGCCGCGTTGCAAGTCCTGCCTAGCTGCCTGCTCACCAAAGTTGCCGTGCCGACTTCACAGATTAATCCCGTCGTAAATGACTTGGTGCGCTCGTCTTTTGCCAAATCTCGCCGTTTGATCTTCGTAACAGCTTTACCACTTTCATCAGCCAATTTCACAACAAAAGTTACTAACGTTGTTGAATTTTAGTCACACAAGTTTGTTTCTCTAGAATTGTGCCTCTTTCGGCGTCTCAATTCATTTTTGTCTTCAATTTCACAATGATTGTGCTTTTCTGTTAAGCTCAACACACGCACATTATTTTTACACACACACACAGTTTCAATGTTAAGTTTTTTACAAGCTTATTTTGGTTGAGCCCCCAAAATTTGTAGGTTCCGCTTTTTAGTGTACGAACAAATAGTTTTTATTGTAGTATATTTACTTGTCTTATAATTAACAATTTTAAAACGAATGGTGTGTATTTTTAATACGTGTTCACGGACCGAGATTCTGGCATCAAGTGTCGACCTTATCGATAATTCTTAGCGACTCGATAGTTGGTTAGCCGATATGTTTCATTGTGAATAAGTTTCTGGCTCTTAATAGTGCTGACCAGTCCGAGTCTCACGAACTAGTGTTTGCTCAGATCCAATTCGTACACAAATATACATACATACGCTTTTACATACATCCACACACATATATTTCCACATACACAACAATTTAAAAAAATGTGGGAAAAATCGTACCGTGCTAGTTTTTATCGGCGAACACAAAACCCGCGTTAACTTTTTTTTTCCAATTTTTTTTTTCCCTTGTTAGCTGATACAAGCACTTGGTTTTGTGCACATACTTTCTTAAATAACTTCTGTGTTTATTGTCCGATCGGATTGCAATTTCGACAATATGTAGATATTTTAATGCGCTTAGTATATGTTAAAGTCAGAAAGTCGTATCTTTTATACAGCGCTTACAAATTAAGTTCAAAAATTAAATTATTTATTTATGTATTCATTACATTTGAAATAAACTTGATCAGCTTATAGTACACAGGAGTCTTCCTGTCAAATTTGATAAACTCTAGCTTTTATAATAGCTGAGATCTGTGCGTTCACACAGACAGTTAACAGACAGACAGACAGACAGACAGACAGACAGACAGACAGACAGACGTTGTCTCAGCATCGGTCAATTTAGGGTCCTAATTAGCATATTTAATAGGTTTTTCTGGGACAAAAAGTGGAGTGGGTGGATAAAATAAGCGGTGCGTGACGAGGGGTCGGAAATTTAGGTTCCTAATTAGCATAATATCTGGGTGTTATGTATATGTGTAGGTGATGAATTAGGGTGGGGAGTGTTAAAGGTTGACAGGTGAGTTTATGAAAATGAGCATGCATGATCATGTTTACATGCACACGTGTTAGGGTGCATGCACGCTTCAGTGCACACACGCGTGTGACTCATGAGGTTGGCAGGTGAGTATGTGAAAATGAGCATGCATGATTATGTTTACATGCACACGTGTTAGGGTGTGTGGGTGAATGCATGCGTAAGTGCACACACGCATGTGACTCATGATCTCTTAATGTGAATCTTAACCCATGGGATCGCTGACGAGGGTAATATTTGAGAGACCGGGACACCCTACCACAAAATGTTAATGTGTGTATCGCCTCTTTTGTGACCCTAGCCGTGACCGTGAGCATGAAAACGGTAAGAGTGTCCTCAAGCGTGCTAATTGATCGTCAGCACTTGGTTAATCATGAAATGGGTAAACAGCTACCACAACAACTTGTTGATTATGTATATTAGTTTTGTGTATGTGTGCGTGTGTGTGATCAGTAACCCTATTTTAATATGCTAATTTTCTAATTGATAATTCAGTGTGAGAAATTTCACACGGCAACCCATATGAAATTAGTATCCTTATCATGATATGTTAGTGCGTAAGCAAAACACTGCAACCTGTTGTCCTAACGGTTTACTATGTTTGTTTGAACCTGTTCTCCTTCTATTCGGCGTGGGAACTGTTAGCATAATTTTATGCAATTCTTGTATCCTAATTATTTTCTATGAACCGAGGGTGGTTGGGCGTAGTATATCCATCTTCTAACATGGATTGTTGCAATAATAGTAAAGTGATCAGTAATCAAGTTTTTTAGTATTAAAAAAGTCTTCAAAAAAAAACAGCTAATAAAATAAAACAAGTAAACAGCTAAACAACAACAACAGCTAAACAGTTAAAGAATAAAAACAGTTAAACAGTTAAACAATAACAATAGCTAAACGGCTAAACAGTTAAAGAACAAAAACAGCTAATCAGCTAAGCAGTTAAACATTAGCTAAGCAGTTAAACAATAAAATCAGCTAAACAGTTAAACAACAAAATCAACTAAGCAGTTAAACAACAAAATCAGCTAAACAGCAACAACAGCTAAGCAGTTAAACAGCAACAACAGTTAAGCAGTTTATCAAGAACAACAACAACTTCAACCAGTAAGAAAAGCAACAGTCGCGCAGCACGCGACAGTGGGATACCCTTCGACCTATGTTCCCATGTATGTATGTAGACATATAGATATGCACATACTTTGAAATTATTCTCGACAGATGGGGCTTGCGCTTCGCGCTCGCTCGCCTCCCTTGTTAGCTGACACAAGCACTTGGTTTTATGCTCATACTTTCTTAAATAACTTCCGTGTTTATTGACTGATCGGATTACAATTTTACGAATACGTAGATATTTCATTGAGTTTATTATATGTTAAAGTCAGAAAGTTGTATCTTTTATACAGCGCTTATAAATTAAGTTCAAAAATTAAATTATTAATTTGCGGGGGCGGTGGGCGTGGCATCCAACATTTGAAATAAACTTGATCTGCGCCGGCTACACAGAAATGTTCATGCCAAATTTCGTAACTCTAGCTCTTATAATAGCTGAGATCTGTGTGTTCATCTGGTCATCCGGACATCCGGACATCCGGACAGACAGACAGACATGGCTCAATCGACTCGGCTAGTGATCCTGAGCAAGAATATATATACTTTATGGGGTCTGCCACGCCTCCTTCTGCCTGTTACATACATTTGCACAAAGTTAGTATACCCTTTTTTGACCATTTTCAATGGTCGAAGGGTATAAAAATGGCTTTAAACAGAATATATTCCACAAAGGATTTGAATGAAATCGCTGCAGCTATGGAGCAGCAACAACGAGAGCAGATGAGATTAGCCTAGGCTGCACGTCAACGAGCCGTATTGAATAATATGAAACATTGTGCGCTCTGCAATGTGACTATTCAAAATAATATAAGTTGGTCACATCACACTCGTACAGAGCAGCATAAGAGACGTGCTATTGAACCTGTTGATAACAGGATTTACAAAAACACTGATTTATTCAATGGAAGGATTCTTCAGTACCTATATATCAACGCAGGCTTAGTATTACCTAAAGATTTTCTGCAGGAAGCAGGCGAAGCATTCCTTCATCATCTTTTCAGTGTGCTTGAAGCTTACACTTCGATAAAAGTGAATTTTGAGCTTTTCGCCGAATATATTCTGACAAAACAAGAGATTGAATACACGGAAGTGAAGTCTTTCCAATCTAAAATGGAAGTCTTCACCGTCAATTCTTATTTACAAGAATTGTACAAGGAGCATGCAGAGAAAATAAACACAAGAATGGATGATTTCCAAGAGAAGGATAGTGGATGGGCATTAGCTCACATTATCCGTTTTGAAATGAATGTTAATAAGTATAAACCCATTAGAGGATCCTCCTTTATCGCACTACCCAAGAGTTTGAGTAGTAAAAAAGCAATCGTGAACGTCAAAAACAATTTCAAATGGACAGTGATTGCTGCGATAAAGGAGGAAGATCAACATGCTGAAAGATGTAGATCATATGATGTGAGGATATCTGAACACATAATCCAAGTAAACAATATTGTTTTGAACTTTGAAGGTTTAGAGTTCCCACTCAATCCTAAACAAATCATCAAGTTTATGGATAAGAACCCGTTGATCAGCATAACAGTGTTTGGATATGATCTGGAAAAGGGAAATGTAATCGGTCCCATCTTCTATCCCAAAGACGTGAAACAACATCACATCAACATGTTATTACTGGAAAGTGATGAGAAGGCTCACTATACATGGATTAGAAATTTTTCACGGTAAGTACATATTGACAAAAAAAAATATATGTATTTTAATACTTATAATTAAACTAATTTGATTTATATATTTTCTTCATAGATTGGTAAGATCGCAGACTGTGGCTCACAAGTGTAGACAATGGTTCTGCAATATTTGTTTGAACCATTCTTCGAGTGAGGCAACAGCCAGTCGTCACCACGAGATCTGTAGTAAGAAGGTGTGTCAACTACCCACTGGAAAAAATACAGCTCTTCGTTATAAGAACTATCAGAAGGAAGTTAAGGTACCATTCGCCGTCTACGGTGATTTCGAAGCGATTCTTCAACCCAAGAATGAGAGAGAATGATAAGCTTAGTGGGAAATCTAACAAATATTTATGATAGGTATTTATCTAAAAATGTTCCTATTCAAATGTCGTTTGATGATTGAATTTCAGGAAACCAAAAATTGTTTTATATGTGCAGCACCAAGCAGATAGAGTAAGAGAATATAGCCATTTTGCAGGAAAATTCGGGGTGCTGCACACAATGCCTGTAACTTAAAATACAAAGTACCCAGTTTTATACCAGTATTTTCATAATTTCGGTTAGGTATGATTGTCACTTGTTTATTAACGAGTTGGCAAATATACCTGGACAACTTAGCGTAGTGCCCCTCAATAAGGAACAATATATTTCAGTTTCGAAATTTGTTCCAATGTCCGATGGAAAGATTTTGGAAATTCCTTTTTTTAGATTCTTTCCGTTTCATGTCATCTTCGTTAGATAAATTAGCGTCTAACTTAGATGATTCACAAATGTCCACTACTAGACAAATGTTTGAGTCCGAATCAATGTTTCAGTTGATGCGTAAAAAGGGTGTCTTCCCTATGAACATTTAAGTTCAGTTGATAGACTTGAAGAAACTTCTCTACCACCAAGAGAAGCTTTTTACAGTAACTTAACTGAATCCGAATGTTCAGAAGAAAGTTATGCACATGCAGTAAATGTCTAGAACAAGTTTTCATGTACAACTCTAAAAGATTACTTAGAGTTGTACTTGAAAACTGATGTTCTGCTATTGGCAGACATCTTTGAAAACTTTAGACAATTGTGTATTAGCATATACTCTCTAGACCCTGCTCAGTTTTTCACAACTCCAGGGTTATCTTGGGACGCCATGTTAAAAAGTACCAAGATTGAATTGGATCTTCTTACAGATATTGACATGTATAGATTCATTCAATCAGGTATAAGTGGCGGCTTAGTGCAATGTACCAAAAAATATACGAAAGCGAATAATAAATATCTACCGGAATATGATGAAACAAAAGATTCTTTATATCTGGTATATTTAGAAGCTAATAATTTATATGGTTGGGCAATGTCACAGCCGTTACCATTATGGCGGGTTCGAGTGGTTACCTCTAGATACTCTAGAAGACTTTGATGTCTTTAGCATAGACGATGAGTCTGAATATGGATATATTCTTGAGGTAGATCTAGAATACCCCTTTTTCGATTCATAATAATCATAATCATCT
>JAEIFQ010000368.1:0-44204 GCA_018904025.1 Zaprionus vittiger | reverse complement strand
TTGTTTCTAACTTAAAGCTACTTAACTCATTATCATATGCACACTTTATAAAGTATGCATATGATATGGGTAAATATGTATTTATATCTATCATTTTATCACTCACACTCTCATTCTTGGGTTGAAGAATGGCTTCGAAATCAGCGTAGACGGCGAATGGTACCTTTCACTTCCTTCTGGTAGTTCTTATAGTAAAGAACTGTATTTTTTCCAGTGGGTAGTTGACACACCTTCTTACTGCAGATCTCATGGTGACGACTGGCTGTTGCCTCACTCCTAGAATGGTTCAAACAAATATTGCAGAACCATTATTTAGACTTGGGAGCTCCAGTCTGTGATGATACCAATGTGAAGAAAAATATAAAAATCAAATTAGTTTAATTATAAGTACTCAAATCTATATTTAGTGAGCCTTCTCATCACTTTCCAGTAACAACATGTTGATGTGATGGTGTTTGACGTCTTTGGGATAGAAGATGGGCCCGATCACATTTCCTTTTTCCAGATCATATCCAAAGACTGTTATACTGATCAACGGGTTCTTATCCATAAACTTGTTAATATGTTTAGGATTGAGTGGGAACTCTAAACCTTCAAAGTTCGAAACAATATTGTTTACTTTGATTTTGTGGTCAGATATCATCACATCATATGTTGTACATCTTTCAGCATGTTGATCTTCCTCCTTTATCGCAGCAATCACTGTCCATTTGAAACAGTATTCGTCATTGTTTTTGACGTTCACGATCGCCTTTTTATTAGCCAAACTCTTGGGTAGTGCGATAAAGGAGGATCCTCTAATGGGTTTATACTTATTAACATTCATTTCCAAACGGATAATGTGTGTTGCTGCCCATCCACTATCCCTCTCTTGGAAATCATCCATTCGTGAGATTATTTTCTCGGCATGCTCCTTGTACAATTCTTGTAAATCAGAATTGACGGTGAAGACTTCCATTTTAGATTGGAAAGACTTCACTACCGTGTATTCAATCTCTTGTTTTGCCAGAACATATTCGGCGAAAAGCTCAAAATTCACTTTTATAGAAGTGTGAGCTTCAAGCACACCGAAGAGATGATGAAGGAATGCCTCGCCTGCTTCCTGCAGAAAATCTTCAGGCAATACCAAGCCTCCGTTACTGTTTATATACATGTACTGAAGAATCCTTCCATTGAATAAATCAGTTGTTCACGCACAACCGTGCCCATGGGTATGGAGTTTTCTGGCCCCCCGCAGAATGTTCAAGCACTAGCATGAACATGTACTAGCACTGCACTGTACAGTACGACACTGTACTGCACTACACTGCTGTGCTATCCTCAAGACTATCAGGTATCAAGGATATTGTCTCATGCAGCGATCCCTTATCTGCGTTTACGACCGGCCACAATATTTTATGACCTCACGTACACACATGTTTACGATTAGTACGAAAGGATCGCAAACAATCCTATGTATACCTAATAGACTTCCCCAGTGCTGCGTCTTACATACGCAGCATTGATAAGTAGATATATTAATAGATACATATGTAAGAGAAATAACCACCACCGCGGTTTCTTACAACACCGCATTAGATTTTAAGAATCAGTTCTGAATAAACTCACGAAGTGTAGAGACGTACAATCTTCTACCAAGAGTCAAAAAATAACTCATACAAGTGTTTAGAAGTGTATTTTCTTAACATTTTTGGTCCTTCGAGCCGGAGAGAAGATTTTTATGTCCTCCGTGTTGAACCAGTCGTCGATCACTATGGCCATCGACCGAACATACTTGTATTCGGAGATGAAGCAAGCCAAGGAAGACGAACAGCCAATGCCACTCGTGGACATTTGCAAACAAGTGCTGCACGCTAAACCAGGTGCTTCTAAAGGACTTGAAGTATACCCGGATATAACACTATATGATATTGCATACACCGACGCTGCAGATCTAAGGCGATACATAGATACTGTGAACGCAAACCTTTACGATAGTGATTGTAAGGATTTGCGGGGCCACAAGAATACGTTGAATTTCCTGTGGTCACAAGTACAAATAACGCTGAGTGTGATAGAGGCAACTTATGGGAAATATGCCTACAGTTTCGAAATCTTTGTAACCCTGGAATGTGATGTCGAGATTCTATTGGGATTAATAGATATAATACGAGGGTCGTTTGATAAGTCCGTGACTTTTTGAATAAAATATATTTTTTTCGTCAAAGAAGCGTTTTATTTCTCAACATAATCTCCTTTTAGCTCTATACATTTAGTCCAGCGTTTTTCCAATTTTTTTATTCCTTCCAAATAATAGGTTTTCTCAAGGCCCTCAAAATAGTCGTTTGTTTCTGTGATGACCTCTTCATTTGACCCGAATCTCTTACCGCCGAGCCATTTCTTCATGTTTGGAAACAAAAAATAGTCACAGGGGGCTAAATCTGGAGAATATGCTGGATGGGGTAGCAGTTCGTAGCCCAATTTATGAAATTTTGCCATGCTGACTACACACGTGTGCACCCGTGCATTGTCCTGATGGAACAGCACTTTTTTTTCGCCAAATGCGGTCGTTTCTGCTTCAAATCAATATCGAATCTGTCCAAAAGCTCTGAATAATATTCGCCGGTGATCGTTTTACCCTTTTCAAGGTAATCGATGTGAATGATACCTTGTGCATCCCAAAAAACTGTGGCCATGACCTTGTTGGCCGACAGACCCACCTTGGCCTTCTTTGGTGCACGTTCACCCGGAGAAACCCACTGTCTTGATTGTTCTTTGGTCTCTGGTGTGGTGTGGTGGATCCATGTTTCGTCTACGGTAACGAAACGGCGCAAAAATTCGTTTGGATTGCGGTTGAACATCGCCAAACACTCCTTTGAAATGGTCACACGGTTGCGCTTATGGTCGTGTGTGAGCAATCGCGGCACCCATCGCGCGGAAAGCTTTTTCATGTCCAAATATTCATGTAAAATGTGATGTACCCGTTCAGTTGAGATGCCTACAGCCTCAGCTACCTCACGCACTTTCATTCTCCGATCATCCAATATCATTCCATGGATTTTGTCGACGATTTCTGGCATGACGACCTCTTTTGGGCGACCTGAACGTTCGGCATCACTTGTACTGGTACGACCACAACGGAACTCAGTAAACCATTTCTTAACCATTGAAATTGATGGTGCAGAGTCCCCATAATATTTATCAAGTCTTTCCTTGGTTTCGGTGATGGATTTTTTACGCAAAAAATAATGCTTAATTAGCACACGAAATTCACTTTTTTCCATTTTCGTTAAAATTCACGAGATCGTCTGCTTTCAATGCCTATAAAACGCAAACCAAAAAACGCAGCTTTCTCAAAATTTTACAGTCAGCTGTTAATCGATAACTGCTGACAGGAGCAGTGTTGTATTTAGAGCAGGTGCGCGGCAAATACAAAAAGTCACGGACTTATCAAACGACCCTCGTACTAAACCGGATTCAACGAACAGAAAAGGGACTGCTGAAGGACCATTGTGAAGGCAGTATCCATAAGTCGTTGGAGACTAGCTCAGCTAATACAGATAACCAAAACCAACGAACAGAAGAGAGACTGCTGAAGAACCATTGTGAAGGCAGTATCCATAAGTCGTTGGTCACTAGGTCAGCCAATACAGGCAACCAAAACCAACGAACAGAAGAGAGACTGCTGAAGAACCATTGTGAAGGCAGTATCCATAAGTCGTTGGTCACTAGGTCAGCCAATACAGGCATCCAAAACTCACGAACAGAAGAGGAACTGCTGAAGAACCATTGTGAAGGCAGTATCCCTAAGTTCTTGCAAACTAGCTCAGCCGATACGAGCAAAATGAGCATGGAGCAAACTAAAAAGCTCAACAATAAAAGCAATCGAGTATCTGGACTCGAAGTGCAAAATACAAGGAGCAACCGTTCCCCGCCGGCAAGCCCCCAAATGGGAGGATCTTGGTTATATGGACCACAACGTTCAAAATTGGAGATGTGTACCCATGCCACACCGACGATTCAAGGGAAGGATGCACAAGCCCAGAAGCAGATGGGCAAACTGGAAGAGAACCTCGCCCAGACACAGATGGGCACTCTCGAGGAGGACCTCAGCCAGACACAGAAGGGTAAACTCAAGATGCACAGCACCCAGTCGCTGATGCGCGTAGAAGAGTCAAATTTAAAGACCTTCACTCAAGAAGCACGGCGTAAGCGGGAGCAGCAGGAATGTGAGAGTGGAACTCAAACACAGGACCCCAAATATGTCGATACTTTGGGCGTCTACGAAGTTGGCACCGCGCTAAGCAGCGTCGGGTCAAATATATGCGCTACAGAACCAGATCAGGATCGCACCAATAGTCTACAGAGTGCAGCCCATAGCACCAAAGGGACAGCTACGGTGATCAATCTGGACTTCTTAGACAACTCTCAGACCCTGGAGCAATTTTCCGTTCAGCAAGAGAATTTCAACATTGAGCTGGCGAAAATTCATTTTGAGCAGTTCGATCTGGATATTCAGGAAGCTGAATCGACAGCTAAGATGCCGGGACAACAGCTTGAAAATCTGCTACTCGATGCAGAAACAATCGCTAAAGGCAAAAGCGAGAAAGTGCAGCTCAAAAGCGAGGTGCTGCAGCACAAACATAAAGTGTGGTACAATAAGGAGTCCACAAGAACTACCGAACCACAACAACTATTGCAAAGCTACAAAATTGCAATAAAACATCGCAACGATTTCAGCAGCCAGCAGAATCGTTCAAAACACATGTATTTCGATGCCAAAGAGAAAGTTGACGAACTAATAAAGAAACGTACTTTGTTCGATGGGGAAAAGTCGAAGGTTAGAATTCCCATAACCAAGAATCGTCAGAAGCGTCTAGCTCATCGTCGTCACAAGGAACGCCGTCAAACCCTCAGCCGCTCTAAGAAGAAATGCTTCTTTCAAAAGGACGGGACTAGAACTGGAGGCAATGGTCAGAAGAGGAGCCAAACACTGGACAACAAAAATTATCTCTTCTTGTACAAGGACGAGCGTTTGCATAAATCAGCCGAATTACTGGTGGTGGGGTTTCCTGGACCTCCGCAGAATGTTCACGCACAACCGTGCCCATGGGTATGGAGTTTTCTGACCCCCCGCAGAATGTTCAAGCACTAGCATGAACATGTACTAGCACTGCACTGTACAGTACGATACTGTACTGCACTACACTGCTGTGCTATCCGCAAGACTATCAGGTATCAAGGATATTGTCTCATGCAGCGATCCCTTATCTGCGTTTACGACCGGCCACAATATTTTATGACCTCACGTACACACTGTTTACGATTAGTACGAAAGGATCGCAAACAATCCTATGTATACCTAATAGACTTCCCCAGTGCTGCGTCTTACATACGCAGCATTGATAAGTAGATATATTAATAGATACATATGTAAGAGAAATAACCACCACCGCGGTTTCTTACAACACCGCATTAGATTTTAAGAATCAGTTCTGAATAAACTCACGAAGTGTAGAGACGTACAATCTTCTACCAAGAGTCAAAAAATAACTCATACAAGTCTTTAGAAGTGTATTTTCTTAACATCAGTGTTTTTGTAAATCCTGTTATCAACAGGCTCAATAGCACGTCTCTTATGCTGCTCTGTACGAGTGTGATGTGACCAACATATATTATTTTGAATAGTCACATTGCAGAGCGCACAATGTTTCATATTATTCAAACCGGATCGTTGACGAGCAGCCCAGGCCAGAATCAGCGAGACTCCACAAAGTATTGGCCAAAGGGTCGTCTAATGGGATAGGGCTTCTTAAAAGAGCAGATGGCTCTTATACCCAAGATCGCATGGAAGCACATGACCTTTTACTACAAGTCCACTTCCCAGGTTCGGTGGCGAACCCAGATCTATCCAGTCATGATGACGCCACCTTGTCACCGGACTCACGTGGGTCCAGTCTATCAGGAACCATCTTCGACCCTGAAAAGGTCAAATGGGCTGTAGATTCCTTCGCTCCCTTCAAAGCCCCAGGGGGCGATCAAATCTTTTCAGCCCTTCTACAAAACAGCCTGGATCATATTCTTGATCCGCTGGTCGGCCTTCTTAGAGCTAGTCTCACTTGGGGTTACATACCCATCTCTTGGAGGAGAGTCAATGTGGTATTCATTCCCAAACAAGGGAATCGTCCCCCTGATCAGCCTAAGTCATATCGGCCGATCAGTCTTACCTCCTTTCTGCTGAAGACAGCGGAAAGGCTCGTAGACCAGCACATTCGGTGCTCTCTGCAGAAAACTTATCCTCTACATCCCACGCAGTTTGCGTATATTGCCGGAAGATCGACGAGATAGAAGCAAAATCGAAAGAGCCCTCGTATCCAAGAACATTGCTCTGTGCTCTTTTCTTGATATAGAGGGTGCTTTCGATAATACCGGCTACGGGTCTATTTCTGCTGCGCTGGAGCGCAGAAATATCGCCCGTCCTCTAATCCGATGGATTGATGCTATGCTCAAACACCGGACTATTTCCTCTACCTTGGACTCCACGGAGGGGTTTTATCCCCCTTACTCTGGTCCCTAGTAGTTGATGAACTACTGATTATTCTTGCGGAACAGGGCGTGGAAGCAATCGGCTACGCTGACGACCTGGCGCTCATAGTAAATGGGAACTTTACCAACACCGTGACAGAGCTGATGCAAGTGGACTTGTAACTCTTGATAAAAGACTGAACTGGAACTCCCATCTAAACAACACCCTATCAAAGGTCACTCATGCCATGTGGACCTGCAGAAGATTCTTTGGTAGGATCAGGGGTCTCAAATCCTGCACCATTCGGTGGTTATTTGAGATGATGGTATGACCCATCGTCACCTACGCTGCCATTGTGTGGTGGCCTAAGGTTACGCAGATCACTGCCATCAGCAAATGCACTAAACTGCATAGGCTGCTTTACCTGTCTTTGACGGGTGCACTTCGCACCTGTCCCACAGCAGCAATGGAATCTATTTTAAATTTGACTCCGCTGCACATTCAAATACAAGAAGTCGCCGCTATGAGTCTTCTTAGAATCAAGCTTTAATCTGGGCTTCTAGCTACCGAATCGGGGCATGCTAGACTTATCAAAGACATTCCTGGCTTAGAGATCTGCTCTAGATCAGATTCTATGACCAAGGAACTCTTCTTTGGTGCAAAATTCAGAACCCTCATCCCGGACCGGAGGGACTGGGATGCTGGCAACCCCATCAGTGACCCACATGGTATACACTGGTATACTGACGGGTCAAAGACTTCTCGGACAGCCAAGCTGCCATATTAGCCCTCTCCTATCCTGGGGTGGTCAACTATTTCATCCCTTATGAAAACATGGGCGAATAGGTTGACCGAACGCTACTGGTTCTTCCAACCAGGGATGAGGCAGGCTAAAGAGCTTACGAATCCCTCGATTAAGCGAAGAACAAACCTACTCTCTCGGAGAGATCTCTATCTCCTTGTTGGCTACCTTAGTGGACACCACTTGGTGAACTATCACCTGAAAAAGATGCGTCTGTCCTCGGATGCAGAATGCAGGCTCTGTAAAGAGGACGACGAAACCACGAAACACATCCTGTGTAATTGTCCAGCCTTGGTATGGATTAGGAGGAAACATCTGCACGTGGAAACCGCAGTTCCCGAGCACATTGTCCGTTCCTCGACAAAAGACCTGTTATGCTTCATCAGAGAAGCAGAACAGCTTTTGTCCTGATAGGGAGAGCATTATAGGTACAAAAGATCTTTCTGGTCGCAGTGCCTCGCCCCTTCTCTGCTGTGAGACTCCCTTACCCTAATAATAATAAAAATAATACAACGCTAACAAATTGAGTTCAAAAATAAAATTATTGATTTGCGGGGGCGGTGGGCGTGGCACCCAATATTTGAAATAAACTTCATCTGCGCCTGGTACACAGAAACCTTCATGCCAAATTTTGTGTCTCTAGCTCTTATAATAGCTGAGATCTGTGTGTTCATCTGGTCATCCATACATCCGGACATCCGGACAACCGGACATCCGGACATCCGGACAGACATACAGACATGGCTCAATCGACTTGGCTAGTGATCCTAGGCAAGAATATATATACTTTGTGGGGTCTCCCATGCCTCCTTCTGCCTGTTACATACATTTGCACAAAGTTAGTATACCCTTTTTTGACCATTTTCAATGGTCGAAGGGTATAAAAGCATTAGTTTCAGAGATTGAGACAAACATTGTGGAGTTTAATAATCAAAAACATAGAACCATACAAGACAAGCCAATTAATGTAACAAAGGGCAATGAAAACGAAATTCTAAAGACAGCATATAACCACATAAAAATATTTATAGACAAAAACTTGCGTCAAGGCGATCTTGTGCGTATAAGTAAATACAAACATGTATTTGAAAAAGGTTATACCCCAAATTGGACAACAGAAATTTTTAGAATTCGGAAAATTCAAAGAACGTATCCAACTACATATTTACTCGATGACCTTAATGGAAACCCCATTGAAGGGGGATTTTATAAGCAAGAGATAAAGAAAACCCGTTTCCCGCATACATATCTGATGGAAAAAATTTTGAAACGAAAAGGAGATAGAGTCTTTGTGCGTTGGCTGGGTTTCCCCACCTCTCAAGATAGTTGGGCGCACAAAAATGAAATTCTATAAATATATACGTGTACTTTGTCATATAATATAATATTTACCCCGCCGCTTTAAACCAACATATATATTAAATTTAAAACAATTTATATTGTATTTTTTAAATATTTCTTTAATTTCAAAAATTTCTTTATATAAACTTATACTAATAACAAATGTTTTATTCTTATTCAAATTTTATATGTAAATAACAATTGTTTTATTCTTAATCAGATTATATATGTTTATAACAAATGATTTATTCTAAATCAGATTTTATACATTTTATAAATAAATATTAAATCAAAACAATTTTCTAATAAATTCTCTCTTTTTTAATTAAAGTTTATATTCAGGGCCACTTTAGCATAAAATAAATAAACTTCCGAGTTCTCTTTTTCTTTCTTATATCGTTTTTATAGGGCTTTCTGTTTAAATGTTTTATTTTAAGCTGTCTCTATCTCTTGAATTTTCTTTTTCCAAACTAAAATGTCAGCATCATACAAGTCTATTTCTTCCAGAGCCTTACATTTCTGTATCCTATAATGGCCATGAGCCATTGTATTATGTAAATCTGGTTCTATAACTCTTTTATCATTTTTACTACCAAGGACTATTTTTGAAATTGTACTTGTTTTAAGTACATGGTTAACAGATCTAATCAATGACATTGTACCACTTGTTTTTTCACCAGTATTTACACATTTTTTATAATCAGCAAAGCCGATTCGTTTAACACAACTTGCCTTAACCCCTTTAGACTTTTTTTACTTCTCGAGCACCAGGAACAAGAAATGAATACATTTTTTGAACGTAAGCCTACGAATTCACTCATAGGCTTCCCATTCAACTCATCTTTAAAAAACCCTAAGCGTTTCTTGTTAACGCTGCTAACATTATATTTATTCAAGAGATCTGAATGATAATCAGATGTATCAAATTTCATTGGAAGATCTTCACGTATATCAGCTAAAAATCTTCAGTTTTTATCGTGTATATGAAAGAGTCTGTATCCATATAGTTTAGACATACAGACTCTCCAAATTTCGGTTTCATATACTGATAATGAAAATCGTACATTTTCCATTTTTAAAATGTCTAGTACAGCAAACCCTAAATAAATAGGCTTATCGTAATAAACATTTAACTTACCCATTTGGAATACGCAAAAATTATCATTAAAATATTTCACGCTATGGAAATTGCTTTTAGCAATCAATGAGCGTGCGCAATCTCTTTTGCTTCCAGAGGAATCGGTTGGTGTTGCACTTTCCCATTCAGTAATCAATCTCACATTAACTCTCAACTCTTCACAACGTTTTCGATAGTCTTGCCATAGACTGCGTTATTGAGAAGTTAAAATAAATCCTTTTCAAACGAACTCTTAGCATTCGTTCTATGAAAAGTATTCAGATCGATGTACGATTGCAGCCAAGAATCGTACACCTCTATGAATTTTTTTAAAATTAACCCATTTTCCAGACACTGTTTTAGTGTCCTGTAATGGATAACATAGTTTGACTTATGTTCTAAGTCAGCTATTAACTTTTTAACATGAGAATTGGGAGTGGGTTTTTTGTTTTTCGGACAAAACGGAAGATCATTATGATTATTATGAATTGAAAAGGGGTATTCTAGATCTACCTCAAGAATATATCCATATTCAGACTCCCAAGAAACTCGACGCTTCAAACGAAAAGAAATACCGAATGGTAATAGATTATAGGAAATTAAACAAAGTAACAATAGCCGATAAATACCCTATCCCCGAGATAAATGAAGTGCTTGCCACATTGGGCAACAACAAACTTTTTTCCGTTCTCGACTTAAAAAGCGGAATTCATCAAATAAAACTAAAGTCCACAGATATAGAGAAAACTGCTTTCTCTATAAATAATGCCAAATATGAGTTCACACGCCTTCCCTTCGGTCTTAAAAATGCTCCATCCATTTTCCAATGAGCACTAGATGATATACTACGTGAACATATAGGGAAAATTTGTTATATCTATATTGATGATATAATTGTTTTTAGCCAAGATGAAAAATCCCATCTTGAAAACTTGAATACCATATTCGATACCCTATATAGAGCCAATATTAAATGTCAACTCGATAAATGCGAGTTTCTCAAGAGTAAAGTTGAATTTCTAGGTTTCGTAATATCCGATAAAGGTATTGAAGCCAACCCTGACAAAGTCTCGGCAATAGCTAATTTTCCTACCCCAAGGACAATAACAGAACTCAGATCATTTTTAGGCTTATCAGGATACTATAGGAGATTTATGAGGGATTACGCAAAACTTGCTTAATCCACTCACCATACTGTTAAAAGGTGAAGTTGGACACGTAAACAAGAAAGCAGCATTAACTAAAGCAATAAGCTTCCACCAAGAAGCCATAGACGCATTTAGGAAACTAAAAAATTCGTTAATATCACAAGATGTGATACTTAAATACCCCGATTTTAAAAAGAATTCCACCTCACCACCGATGCATCAAACTATGCCATTGGGGCAGTTCTCTCACAGAACAGTCAACCTATCTCATTCATCTCAATGACTCCTCCGATTTTAATCTGAATGTCTAGCTAACATAAATGAAAACGATTTAACATCAAAATTATATGTTGATGAAGAACTAAAAAAAGTTATTAGGAATATAACAAATTCAATTTCTAACAAACAGCGTCAACAAAAATATCAGAAAAAAGCATTAGTTTCAGAGATTGAGACAAACATTGTGGAGTTCAATAAAAGAATTTCCAACTTAGAGACAGTTGTGAAAAAACGAATTGAAGAATTAGATGGTATAGAAGAAGATTTTTTTAACTACATTAGCTTTAAGACAACTCTTAAAAGTGAAAGTGAAAGCATAGAAAGAGGTAAGCCTTTTCACACATCATCAAAACTAAATTAGAATATATGTAGTAGTATGAAGAAATCAACGATTACGACAACAACGAAAATGTTACCATCAACGAAGCGAGAAATAGTGAATGAACTAAATCGAGCATCAGTTAAGAATTTTAAGCGACGTAGAGTAATCGTGAAGGGTATCAACGACTTATGGCAAGCTGATTTAGTTGAAATGGGGTCATACACCTCATCGAATAATGGGTTCCGCTATCTTCTAACTGTTATAGATTGTTTTTCAAAATATGCGTGGGGTGAAGCATTAAAAACAAAAACAGCTATACAAGTAGCACATGCAATGGAAAAAATATTCAAGTCTGATCGTGGTGCACCAAAAAATGTACAAACTGATAACGGAACTGAATTGTATAATACACATTTCAAAGCATTAATGCGTCGTTATGAAATCAACCACTACTCTACATTCAGTTCCCTAAAGGCATCAATTGTTGAATTTGTTAATAGAACATTGAAAGAACTTATGTGGCGTGAGTTCAGTTTTAATGGAGCATATACAAACAACTAATTGATGTATATAATAATCAAAAACATAGAACCATACAAGACAAGCCAATTAATGTAACAAAGGGCAATGAAAACAAAATCAGCCTATGTATAACTACATAAAAGTATTTATAGACAAAAACTTGCGTCAAGGCGATCTTGTGCGTATAAGTAAATACAAACATGTATTTGAAAAAGGTTATACCCCAAATTGGACAACAGAAATTTTTAGAATTCGGAAAATTCAAAGAACGTATCCAACTACATATTTACTCGATGACCTTAATGGAAACCCCATTGAAGGGGGATTTTATAAGCAAGAGATAAAGAAAACCCGTTTCCCGCATACATATCTGATGGAAAAAATTTTGAAACGAAAAGGAGATAGAGTCTTTGTGCGTTGGCTGGGTTTCCCCACCTCTCAAGATAGTTGGGCGCACAAAAATGAAATTCTATAAATATATACGTGTACTTTGTCATATAATATAATATTTACCCCGCCGCTTTAAACCAACATATATATTAAATTTAAAACAATTTATATTGTATTTTTTAAATATTTCTTTAATTTCAAAAATTTCTTTATATAAACTTATACTAATAACAAATGTTTTATTCTTATTCAAATTTTATATGTAAATAACAATTGTTTTATTCTTAATCAGATTATATATGTTTATAACAAATGATTTATTCTAAATCAGATTTTATACATTTTATAAATAAATATTAAATCAAAACAATTTTCTAATAAATTTCTCTTTTTTAATTAAAGTTTATATTCAGGGCCACTTTAGCATAAAATAAATAAACTTCCGAGTTCTCTTTTCTTTCTTATATCGTTTTTATAGGGCTTTCTGTTTAAATGTTTTATTTTAAGCTGTCTCTATCTCTTGAATTTTCTTTTTCCAAACTAAAATGTCAGCATCATACAAGTCTATTTCTTCCAGAGCCTTACGTTTCTGTATTCTAAAATGGCCATGAGCCATTGTATTATGTAAATCTGGTTCTATAACTCTTTTATCGTCTTTACTATCAAGAACTATTTTTGAAATTGTACTTGTTCTGAGTACATGGTTAACTGATCTAATCAATGACATTGTACCACTTGTTTTTTTTACCAGTATTTAAACATTTTTTATAATCAGCAAAGCCGATTCGCTTAACACAACTTGCCTTAACCCCTTTAGACTTTTTTACTTCTCGAGCACCAGGAACAAGAAATGAATACATTTTTGAACGTAAGCCTACGAATTCACTCATAGGCTTCCCATTCAACTCATCTTTAAAAAACCCTAAGCGTTTCTTGTTAACGCTGCTAAAATTATATTTATTCAAGAGATCTGAATGATAATCAGATGTATCAAATTTCATTGGAAGATCTTCACGTATATCAGCGTAAAAATCTTCAGTTTTTATCGTGTATATGAAAGAGTCTGTATCCATATAGTTTAGACATACAGACTCTCCAAATTTCGGTTTCATATACTGATAATGAAAATCGTACATTTTCCATTTTGAAATGTCTAGTACAGCAAACCCTAAATAAATAGGCTTATCGTAATAAACATTTAACTTACCCATTTGGAATACGCAAAAATTATCATTAAAATATTTCACGCTATGGAAATTGCTTTTAGCAATCAATGAGCGTGCGCAATCTCTTTTGCTTCCAGAGGAATCGGTTGGTGTTGCACTTTCCCATTCAGTAATCAATCTCACATTAACTCTCAACTCTTCACAACGTTTTCGATAGTCTTGCCATAGACTGCGTTATTGAGAAGTTAAAATAAATCCTTTTCAAACGAACTCTTAGCATTCGTTCTATGAAAAGTATTCAGATCGATGTACGATTGCAGCCAAGAATCGTACACCTCTATGAATTTTTTTTAAAATTAACCCATTTTCCAGACACTGTTTTAGTGTCCTGTAATGGATAACATAGTTTGACTTATGTTCTAAGTCAGCTATTAACTTTTAACATGAGAATTGGGAGTGGGTTTTTTGTTTTTCGGACAAAACGGAAGATCATTATGATTATTATGAATTGAAAAGGGGTATTCTAGATCTACCTCAAGAATATATCCATATTCAGACTCCCAAGAAACTCGACGCTTCAAACGAAAAGAAATACCGAATGGTAATAGATTATAGGAAATTAAACAAAGTAACAATAGCCGATAAATACCCAATCCCCGAGATAAATGAAGTGCTTGCCACATTGGGCAACAACAAACTTTTTTCCGTTCTCGACTTAAAAAGCGGAATTCATCAAATAAAACTAAAGTCCACAGATATAGAGAAACTGCTTTCTCTATAAATAATGCCAAATATGAGTTCACACGCCTTCCCTTCGGTCTTAAAAATGCTCCATCCATTTTCCAATGAGCACTAGATGATATACTACGTGAACATATAGGGAAAATTTGTTATATCTATATTGATGATATAATTGTTTTTAGCCAAGATGAAAAATCCCATCTTGAAAACTTGAATACCATATTCGATACCCTATATAGAGCCAATATTAAATGTCAACTCGATAAATGCGAGTTTCTCAAGAGTAAAGTTGAATTTCTAGGTTTCGTAATATCCGATAAAGGTATTGAAGCTATCGGAGTTAATATAAACACGATGCGTTTATATTTAACTGAAATAAACTTGATCTGCGCCGGCTAGACAGAAATGTTCATGCCAAATTTGGTAACTCTAGCTCTTATAATAGCTGAGATCTGTGTGTTCATCTGGTCATCCGGACATCCGGACAGACAGACAGACATGGCTCAATCGACTCGACTAGTGATCCTGAGCAAGAATATATATACTTTATAGGGTCTGCCACGCCTCCTTCTGCCTGTTACATACATTTGCACAAAGTTAGTTTACCCTTTTTTGACCATTTTCAATGGTCGAAGGGTATAATAACAAATTCAATTTCTAACAAACAGCGTCAACAAAAATATCAGAAAAAAGCATTAGTTTCAGAGATTGAGACAAACATTGTGGAGTTCAATAAAAGAATTTTCAACTTAGAAACAATTGTGAAAAAACGAATAGAAGAATTAGATGGTATAGAAGAAGATTTTTTTAACTACATTAGCTTTAAGATAACTCTTAAAAGTGAAAGTGAAAGCATAGAAAGAGGTAAACCTTTTCACACATCATCATCAAAACTAAATTAGAATATATGTAGTAGTATGAAGAAATCAACGATTACGACAACAACGAAAATGTTACCATCAACGAAGCGAGAAATAGTGAATGAACTAAATCGAGCATCAGTTAAGAATTTTAAGCGACGTAGAGTAATCGTGAAGGGTATCAACGACTTATGGCAAGCTGATTTAGTTGAAATGGGGTCATACACCTCATCGAATAATGGGTTCCGCTATCTTCTAACTGTTATAGATTGTTTTTCAAAATATGCGTGGGGTGAAGCATTAAAAACAAAAACAGCTGTACAAGTAGCACATGCAATGGAAAAAATATTCAAGTCTGATCGTGGTGCACCAAAAAAATGTACAAACTGATAACGGAACTGAATTGTATAATACACATTTCAAAGCATTAATGCGTCGTTATGAAATCAACCACTACTCTACATTCAGTTCCCTAAAGGCATCAATTGTTGAATGTGTTAATAGAACATTGAAAGAACTTATGTGGCGTGAGTTCAGTTTTAATGGAGCATATACAAACAACTAATTGATGTATATAATAATCAAAAACATAGAACCATACAAGACAAGCCAATTAATGTAACAAAGGGCAATGAAAACGAAATTCTAAAGACAGCATATAACCACATAAAAATATTTATAGACAAAAACTTGCGTCAAGGCGATCTTGTGCGTAAAAGTAAATACAAACATGTATTTGAAAAACGATATACCCCAAATTGGACAACAGAAATTTTTAGAATTCGGAAAATTCAAAGAACGTATCCAACTACATATTTACTCGATGACCTTAATGGAAACCCCATTGAAGGGGGATTTTATAAGCAAGAGATAAAGAAAACCCGTTTCCCGCATACATATCTGATGGAAAAAATTTTGAAACGAAAAGGAGATAGAGTCTTTGTGCGTTGGCTGGGTTTCCCCCACCTCTCAAGATAGTTGGGCGCACAAAAATGAAATTCTATAAATATATACGTGTACTTTGTCATATAATATAATATTTACCCCGCCTTTAAACCAACATATATATTAAATTTAAAACAATTTATATTGTATTTTTTAAATATTTCTTTAATTTCAAAAATTTCTTTATATAAACTTATACTAATAACAAATGTTTTATTCTTATTCAAATTTTATATGTAAATAACAATTGTTTTATTCTTAATCAGATTATATATGTTTATAACAAATGATTTATTCTAAATCAGATTTTATACATTTTATAAATAAATATTAAATCAAAACAATTTTCTAATAAATTCTCTCTTTTTTAATTAAAGTTTATATTCAGGGCCACTTTAGCATAAAATAAATAAACTTCCGAGTTCTCTTTTTCTTTCTTATATCGTTTTTATAGGGCTTTCTGTTTAAATGTTTTATTTTAAGCTGTCTCTATCTCTTGAATTTTCTTTTTCCAAACTAAAATGTCAGCATCATACAAGTCTATTTCTTCCAGAGCCTTACATTTCTGTATCCTATAATGGCCATGAGCCATTGTATTATGTAAATCTGGTTCTATAACTCTTTTATCATTTTTACTACCAAGGACTATTTTTGAAATTGTACTTGTTTTAAGTACATGGTTAACAGATCTAATCAATGACATTGTACCACTTGTTTTTTCACCAGTATTTACACATTTTTTATAATCAGCAAAGCCGATTCGTTTAACACAACTTGCCTTAACCCCTTTAGACTTTTTACTTCTCGAGCACCAGGAACAAGAAATGAATACATTTTTGAACGTAAGCCTACGAATTCACTCATAGGCTTCCCATTCAACTCATCTTTAAAAAACCCTAAGCGTTTCTTGTTAACGCTGCTAACATTATATTTATTCAAGAGATCTGAATGATAATCAGATGTATCAAATTTCATTGGAAGATCTTCACGTATATCAGCTAAAAATCTTCAGTTTTTATCGTGTATATGAAAGAGTCTGTATCCATATAGTTTAGACATACAGACTCTCCAAATTTCGGTTTCATATACTGATAATGAAAATCGTACATTTTCCATTTTTAAAATGTCTAGTACAGCAAACCCTAAATAAATAGGCTTATCGTAATAAACATTTAACTTACCCATTTGGAATACGCAAAAATTATCATTAAAATATTTCACGCTATGGAAATTGCTTTTAGCAATCAATGAGCGTGCGCAATCTCTTTTGCTTCCAGAGGAATCGGTTGGTGTTGCACTTTCCCATTCAGTAATCAATCTCACATTAACTCTCAACTCTTCACAACGTTTTCGATAGTCTTGCCATAGACTGCGTTATTGAGAAGTTAAAATAAATCCTTTTCAAACGAACTCTTAGCATTCGTTCTATGAAAAGTATTCAGATCGATGTACGATTGCAGCCAAGAATCGTACACCTCTATGAATTTTTTTAAAATTAACCCATTTTCCAGACACTGTTTTAGTGTCCTGTAATGGATAACATAGTTCGACTTATGTTCTAAGTCAGCTATTAACTTTTAACATGAGAATTGGGAGTGGGTTTTTTGTTTTTCGGACAAAACGGAAGATCATTATGATTATTATGAATTGAAAAGGGGTATTCTAGATCTACCTCAAGAATATATCCATATTCAGACTCCCAAGAAACTCGACGCTTCAAACGAAAAGAAATACCGAATGGTAATAGATTATAGGAAATTAAACAAAGTAACAATAGCCGATAAATACCCTATCCCCGAGATAAATGAAGTGCTTGCCACATTGGGCAACAACAAACTTTTTTCCGTTCTCGACTTAAAAGCGGAATTCATCAAATAAAACTAAAGTCCACAGATATAGAGAAAACTGCTTTCTCTATAAATAATGCCAAATATGAGTTCACACGCCTTCCCTTCGGTCTTAAAAATGCTCCATCCATTTTCCAATGAGCACTAGATGATATACTACGTGAACATATAGGGAAAATTTGTTATATCTATATTGATGATATAATTGTTTTTAGCCAAGATGAAAAATCCCATCTTGAAAACTTGAATACCATATTCGATACCCTATATAGAGCCAATATTAAATGTCAACTCGATAAATGCGAGTTTCTCAAGAGTAAAGTTGAATTTCTAGGTTTCGTAATATCCGATAAAGGTATTGAAGCCAACCCTGACAAAGTCTCGGCAATAGCTAATTTTCCTACCCCAAGGACAATAACAGAACTCAGATCATTTTTAGGCTTATCAGGATACTATAGGAGATTTATGAGGGATTACGCAAAACTTGCTTAATCCACTCACCATACTGTTAAAAGGTGAAGTTGGACACGTAAACAAGAAAGCAGCATTAACTAAAGCAATAAGCTTCCACCAAGAAGCCATAGACGCATTTAGGAAACTAAAAAATTCGTTAATATCACAAGATGTGATACTTAAATACCCCGATTTTAAAAAGAATTCCACCTCACCACCGATGCATCAAACTATGCCATTGGGGCAGTTCTCTCACAGAACAGTCAACCTATCTTATTCATCTCAATGACTCCTCCGATTTTAATCTGAATGTCTAGCTAACATAAATGAAAACGATTTAACATCAAAATTATATGTTGATGAAGAACTAAAAAAGTTATTAGGAATATAACAAATTCAATTTCTAACAAACAGCGTCAACAAAAATATCAGAAAAAAGCATTAGTTTCAGAGATTGAGACAAACATTGTGGAGTTCAATAAAAGAATTTCCAACTTAGAGACAGTTGTGAAAAAACGAATTGAAGAATTAGATGGTATAGAAGAAGATTTTTTTAACTACATTAGCTTTAAGACAACTCTTAAAAGTGAAAGTGAAAGCATAGAAAGAGGTAAGCCTTTTCACACATCATCAAAACTAAATTAGAATATATGTAGTAGTATGAAGAAATCAACGATTACGACAACAACGAAAATGTTACCATCAACGAAGCGAGAAATAGTGAATGAACTAAATCGAGCATCAGTTAAGAATTTTAAGCGACGTAGAGTAATCGTGAAGGGTATCAACGACTTATGGCAAGCTGATTTAGTTGAAATGGGGTCATACACCTCATCGAATAATGGGTTCCGCTATCTTCTAACTGTTATAGATTGTTTTTCAAAATATGCGTGGGGTGAAGCATTAAAAACAAAAACAGCTATACAAGTAGCACATGCAATGGAAAAAATATTCAAGTCTGATCGTGGTGCACCAAAAAATGTACAAACTGATAACGGAACTGAATTGTATAATACACATTTCAAAGCATTAATGCGTCGTTATGAAATCAACCACTACTCTACATTCAGTTCCCTAAAGGCATCAATTGTTGAATTTGTTAATAGAACATTGAAAGAACTTATGTGGCGTGAGTTCAGTTTTAATGGAGCATATACAAACAACTAATTGATGTATATAATAATCAAAAACATAGAACCATACAAGACAAGCCAATTAATGTAACAAAGGGCAATGAAAACAAAATCAGCCTATGTATAACTACATAAAAGTATTTATAGACAAAAACTTGCGTCAAGGCGATCTTGTGCGTATAAGTAAATACAAACATGTATTTGAAAAAGGTTATACCCCAAATTGGACAACAGAAATTTTTAGAATTCGGAAAATTCAAAGAACGTATCCAACTACATATTTACTCGATGACCTTAATGGAAACCCCATTGAAGGGGGATTTTATAAGCAAGAGATAAAGAAAACCCGTTTCCCGCATACATATCTGATGGAAAAAATTTTGAAACGAAAAGAGGATAGAGTCTTTGTGCGTTGGCTGGGTTTCCCCACCTCTCAAGATAGTTGGGTGCACAAAAATGAAATTCTATAAATATATACGTGTACTTTAACATATAAAATAATATTTACCCCGCCGCTTTAAACCAACATATAGTGACATATTTATTCTCCATATGAAAAACTTAAACCGATCTTTTGAAAAGCTTCACTCTTCAAAAGCCTCAGTTCATTCTCCATATGAAAAACTTAAACCGATCTTTTGAAAAGCTTCACTCTTCAAAAGCCTTACAATAGAAGTTCTCTCAAGACACCAACTCAAAAGATAAGAAGCTTAAGTTACTGATAAACAAAGATGTAAAGCTCTGTAGAACTTTAAGGTTTCCTGGTCCATAATAATAATTCTGTCAGTTTGTTTATGAGTGACTCTGGTGTACTAAACAACAAATAAATCTATCAAATAAAAATTATAAATAAAAATTATATTTTTTTATTTAAATGAACACCTAAATACTTAATTGGCGCAGCCGGTAGGATGTTAGTTATTGATGAGGAATAAAATTTATCCAAGTCCTTAACTATCATCCGCAAAAGAACTCACGTGAATCGCGACGGTAATTCGGTGACATCAGTTGAAAGTGTAAACCCAACGGTGATCATAGCCGAGAAGTGATTGTGACAAGCAGTGAGAGAACAAGAACAGTAGCCCGCTTAAATATAAACAAGTGTGACCGCTACATAAGTTCAACACAACAAAAGTGAAGTGAACAAGTTCAATCCAACAAGCAGTAAATTAAACAAGAACAGTAGCCCGCTTTAACAAAAACAAGTGTGACCGCTACATAATAAAAACGTTCTTTAAACAAATCAAACAAATTAAACAAAAATGGCATTATCAGTTGATAATCTATCGCAACTGCTACGACAAATACGTCAAGTGCCGCAGTTCTGTGGAGAGCCAAACAGCCTCAGTTCGTTTATCAGACGAATTGAATACCTGCTCAACCTATACCCGACGAACGACCCTCTTCAGAAAGCTATCATATATGGAGCCATTGAACTACAGGTCATCGGAGATGCTGAGAAGGTCTGCCAACTAGGATTCCACAACGAGTGGTCAACCCTAAAAGAAGCTCTGATTGTCGAGTTTAAAACTCAAACTCCCCTGGAGGAACTTTTGCGACGTCTGTATTGCACGCCCTACAAAGGTAATTTACGTCAATTTTGTGAACAATTAGAAGATAAGTCAACTATTATTATTAATAAGTTAGCCTTAGAAGACAATCAAAATAATACATTAGTCTATTCACAAGCAATGGCAACTACAATAAAAAATACTATTCAACGCTCACTCCCTGACAGGCTGTTCATGACCCTAGCGAGGCATGACATTTCAACTGTTCAAAAATTAAGACAAATTGCCCAACAAGAAGGTCTTTACGAAGACCCAATTTCTAAGAAATCAGATTATTGTCCAAAACTAAATACAAACGTCCTAAACTTAAACACTAATACTAACACAAATAAAAACAAAAACTGTCATTCCAATCAACAATTCGTAAGCCCCTTTAACCCATTAATAAATCCCACGCAGATCCAAACCCCAAATGTAAACAACCAAACCCCTCATAAACAAGCTTTTCCGTCTAGACAACAACAGTTCGATCAGAACAGATCAAATTTGTTTAATGAATTCAGAGCAGACTTAAATCGCGACCGACAGAACGACACCCGAAACTATTATCAGCCCCCCAACAACCAAGAGTGCCGAATAAGCGTTTTAGAGAAGGCAGCGGACAATCACGTATGCAGACAGATGAAAGTCACCATCAATACGAGTTAGATAACAATAACATTGCTGACCAAGACAATAACAACGACGAACAGTTCCACGAAGATCAATTACAGTATACACAAAATGAGATGTATACAAATCAGCAAATTCAACAAGCCGAAAATTTTCCAATACCAGCCTGGGAACCCACCAATACATAGAGATTATGTTTAATAATCACAGATACCGATGCATAGTAGACACTGGTTCATCAATAAACATGATGAACTCAAACTTTTTTAATCTTCAAGTTCATGATAAAGAAATAGTTGTCAGAAGTATGACAGGCTATTCAAAACTAAATAAATTCGTAAATCTTCCAGGCAATGGGCTTTTTCAGCAATCGCAGAAATTCTATATTCATTCGTTTTCACCATTTTATGACATTCTATTAGGAAGAAAAGTATTAATGGAAAACAACGGTTGTATAGATTATTTTAGAAAAGAAACAATTATTAATGGAAGAACATTCCTTCATAAAGAACTTGAGCTTTGTGACGGAAATTCGTCAAAAAATTTTGAAGCAATTTTACAGGAAAACCACTTTACAGCCGAAATAAACTACGCATTGGACAATGACATAAACTCAGACCACACATACCGATTAGACCATTTAAACAATGAAGAAAAATATAGACTTACACAATTACTTAAAGAATTCAAAGATATTCAGTATTCTGATAAGGAAGACCTAACTTTTACAAGCATCATACGCCATGAAATTAAAACAGTTCACGAAAACCCAGTATACAAAAGACCCTATTCATATCCTTTTGCTTATGAAACAGAAGTTAATAAACAAATTGAGGAAATGCTACAACAAGGCATTATACGCGAAAGCGACTCCCCCTATTGCAGTCCCTTATGGATTGTTCCCAAAAAGATAGACGCATCTGGCAAACCAAAATTCAGGTTGGTCGTCGACTATCGAAACTTAAATGAAATAACCATAAATGATAAATTCCCAATTCCAAATATGGATGAAATATTAGGCAAGTTAGGGAAATGCCAATACTTCACAACAATCGACTTAGCGAAAGGTTTTCACCAAATCGAAATGGACCCTAAATCCATACCAAAAACTGCATTCTCAACTAAACACGGTCACTACGAGTATACTCGCATGCCATTTGGTTTAAAAAATGCCCCAGCAACTTTCCAACGTTGCATGAACTTCGTTCTTAAAGACCTCATTAACAAACATTGCCTCGTATATTTAGATGATGTTATCATCTACTCAACATCCCTCACTGAACACCTGAACTCACTAAAGAAAGTTTTTGAAAAACTTAAAGAGGCAAATCTCAAGCTCCAGTTAGACAAATGCGAATTTTTGAAAAAACAAACAAATTTCTTAGGTCATACCATAAGTCCAGATGGTATACGACCCAACAAAGAAAAAGTAAAAGCTATTGAAATATTTCCCATTCCAAAAACCTCTAAAGAAATCAAATCATTTTTAGGCTTATGCGGATATTACCGCAAGTTCATTCCAGATTTTGCAAAAATAGCAAAACCTCTCACCTTATTTTTAAAGAAAGGAGCTAAAATTAATATAAAGGACGAAGCATATAATAAATCTTTCGAAAAGTTAAAAACCCTTATCATGAACGACCCCATTCTCATTTGCCCTGACTTTACAAAAATATTTCAAGTTACTACTGACGCCAGCAATTTCGCCATAGGAGCCGTGCTATCACAAGATAATAAACCAATTAGTTTTGCAAGCAGAACATTAAACGACCACGAACAGAATTACAGTACAATAGAAAAAGAATTATTGGCAATTGTTTGGGCAACCAAATACTTCCGCCCATATTTATATGGAGTCCCTTTTGAAATATTAAGTGATCATAAACCCCTTGTCTGGCTAAATAATATAAAAGAACCTAACATGAAATTACAACGTTGGCGAATCAAACTTAGTGAATACAATTTTAAAATAAAATATTTGGAAGGAAAACTAAATTACGTAGCAGACGCTTTATCTCGAGTCAAAATTGAAGAAAATATGATAGGTGAAGAAGAAAATATTTCAACAGCAGCAACAATACATAGTGCATCAGAAAGTAACGAAAACTATATTCAAATCACTGAGAAACCTATAAACTATTTCACTAGACAAATAGAATTTATAAAAGACTCCATAGACCAAGTAAACATATCAAAATATTTCACTAAAACTAAAATCACTATAAAATATACTGAAATGACTCTCCCAATAGCAAAAGACTTCTTAATTAAATACTTTCTGAACCACACTAGCGTAATTTACATAGACAATGACAGTGATTTTTCCGTTCTTCAAAACGCATACCATGAAACTATTAACCCACACAGTAACGTAAAAATCTTAAAAAGTATAATTAAACTAAAGGACATTAACTCTTACGCTGAATTCAAGGAATTCATTATTATTCAACACATAAAATTACTGCACCCTGGTATCGAAAAAATGATACGACTCTTTAAAGAAACTCACTATTTTCCCGACTATAACAAATTAATTCAAAATATCATTAATGATTGCGAAGTCTGCAATCTTGCAAAAACAGAACATAGACCAACAAAACTTACTTTTGAAATAACCCCAGAGACAAATAACCCAAGAGAACTTTACGTAATTGACTTTTATGCTATTGACAATGAACAATATTTATCCTGTATTGACGTTTATTCAAAATTTGCATCACTTATAAAAACAAATAGTAGAGATTGGCTAGAAGCCAAAAGAGCCCTAACTAGAATATTTAACGACATGGGAAAACCACAGAAAATTAAAGCAGACAAAGACTCAGCATTCATGAGTAACTCTTTAAAGGTTTGGCTAAATAACGAAGATATACAATTAGATATTACCACGAGCAAAACAGGAATAGCAGATGTAGAACGTCTTCATAAAACAATAAATGAAAAGATCCGAATTATTAATACCGAAAATAATAGAGAAAATAGGGAAACAAGAATAGAAACAATTTTATACACATACAACCATAAAACTAAACATAATACAACCGGACAAATACCAGCTTACATACTACTCTACGCAGGCACACCTACTTATGACTCTCAGAAAATTAAAGAAAACAAAATTAACAAACTTAATGAGAACCGAAAAAATTACGAAGTTGACACAAAATATAGACAAGCCCCTATAACGCGCTCGAAATCTAAAAATCCCTTTAGGAGAACAGGCAGAATAGAACAACTAGATGAGAAACATTATAACGAAAACAATAGAGGACAAAATGTGACACACTATAAAAGTAAATTTAAAAAGAAAAAAATATTAATAACAGCAAATATTTACAGCCGACCAACACCCAATCATCGGACTCATAATTATTATAATGACTCTTATGATGACACAAACTAATGCAGGAACAATCGAAATAAACCCTATCGAAAACAATCAGGGATTCATTCTATTTGAATCAGGAACGATACAACTCCCTATTACATTCATGCACCATTGTCTGACAGTTAACATAACACAAATTGAAGAAACATATAACACTCTTATTAAAGAAAGCAAGCAATTTAATAACATAACACAAATAAATTACCTAATTGAAAAAATGAAAAGGGAAATGAACGGAATACGTATAACAAAACGCAATAAACGAGGACTGTTCAACATTGTAGGCTCTACTTACAAATACCTTTTCGGTACACTAGACGAAGACGACAGACAAAATTTTGAAAACCAAATTTCATCCCTATCCCAAAGCACCGTTCAGATTAGCAGTCTAAATCACGTTATTGATAACCTTAATAACGGTATTCAAATGATAAATAGCCACTCAGAATCTATAAAAAAAGAACAAAAAATCTCCCTTTTAATATTTAATATCGAACATTTCACTGAGTACATTGAAGACATCGAAATGGGTTCACAATTAACCCGATTAGGAATATTCAATCCAAAACTTCTTAAACACGACAACCTTGGTAACGTTAACTACAAAAACTTAATGGACATAAAAACTTCTGCCTGGTATAATACAGGTACTAACGAAATTTTCCTAATGTCTCATATTCCCACAAACACAGTTGAACAGCCTACTTTTCTTATCACCCCTTACCCAGACAATAATGGACAAAGTATTAACGAAAATTTAGAAGGCAAATTCTATCTACACAATAATAATGTTATAAATACACAAACAAAAAATATTATTAAAGACCATTGTATTGCTAGTATAATCAAACACGAAACACCAACATGTACCTTCCAAAAATACCGCAAACCATTTTTGATCCAAAACATTAAGCCTAACATACTAATTACATGGAACACAACCCGAGAAAAACTTAACCAAAATTGTAACAATCAAGAAATCTTTATTGAAAATAACAAAATTATAAAAATATTTAATTGTACAGCAGAGTTAAAAGAATTCTCAATATCAAATAATATGCATCAATATACAAATCTGATATTCACCGAGCATAACGTGACAAAAGTTGAACCTATATCGCATATTGATATAAAAGAAATGATTATACTAAATAATAAGAATTATACAATCTATAAAAATATATTAATAATCCTCATGTTTGTATTAGCTGTAATATCCATATTTTACCTATACATGAAATGTAAAACAGCACCTCATAATATTATAATAACCTATCTAAGACCAAAAGCAAACAAATCAGTTGACAAAAATATTGAAACAGTTAAAGAAAAGAATACTGAAATAGTAAACATTGAAAGTCCAGTTCCACAATTATATCCAGAAGTAAAGGCTTGAGGACAAACCAAAATCTAAAAGGTGGGGGAGTGACATATTCATTCTCTATATGAAAAACTTAAACCGATCTTTTGAAAAGCTTCACTCTTCAAAAGCCTCAGTTCATTCTCCATATGAAAAACTTAAACCGATCTTTTGAAAAGCTTCACTCTTCAAAAGCCTTACAACAGAAGTTCTCTCAAGACACCAACCGTCAAACGATAAGAAGCTTAAGTTACTGATAAACAAAGATGTAAAGCTCTGTAGAACTTTAAGGTTTCCTGGTCCATAATAATAATTCTGTCAGTTAGTTTATGAGTGACTCTGGTGTATTAAACAACAAATAAATCTATCAAATAAAAATTATAAATAAAAATTATATTTTTTTATTTAAATGAACACCTAAATACTTAATTTATATTTTTTTCTTACCTTTTTTACATTTTTAAGTTAGGGGGCCCCCCCCACCCAACACCCACCCCCCAGGGGAGCAGGGGGGGTTTCCTTTGTTGGCGCCGGCTCCCGAGGGGTCCCCGCCCCTAGGGGTGCCGGCGGCGCCGCCGGGGGGGGGGGGTGGGGGGGCGGGGGGGATTATTAAAAAACAACAAATCCCGCCCTCCCCCCCCTGGCATATAGGGGGTTTGGGTGCGGGGGGGGCGCGTTGCCCCCACCCCCCCCCCCCCCCCCTCCCCCCCCCCCCCCCCCCCCGAAGCAGGAGGGGAAGCAGGCCACCCCCCCTCCCGGGCCGCCTCTCCCCCCCCCCGGTCCCGGGCCCCTCCCCTTCTGGGGGGGGTGGTAAGGGGCGCGCCCGGGGAGGGCGGGGCAGCCCCCCGCCCGCGCAAGCGAGCCCCGGGGGCCCCAGGCGCGAGGGGGGTCCCGTTTTTTGGGGGGCCGGCCGTCTTGGGGGCCGCCCCCCTCCGGGGGGGGTTCCACCCCGGGGGGGTACCGTTGGCCCAGAACACTCTGTTTGGCTGGGTATTATCCGGTGTCTTTAAGACGTAGTCCGCCAGCGCCCCTCAAGCCCCTCCAGCGGCCCCAAAAGATCCCGACCCTATCTTTTGCAATAGTATTGCAAGGGGGGCGCGGGATGTTTACGTCGAAACGTAGCCGCCGCGAAGTTGGCAGCCATTTCGGCGTAAACAGTGCGAGAAGTCACCAAGGGCTCTCGCACTCTTTTATCAGATTATGTTAAGTTAGGCTTAAGCTAAAAATGTAACATGTACATGAGTTAGTTGAAAAATATACACAGTGAAGTAAACCACGCGCCCCGAATTGTCTTTATTTCGAATTGTTTTCGCGTCGGTCAAGTTTTCCACAGGGAAAGTTTTACCCCACCTACGATCCCCCCAAGAAGGAAGATCTTCTTGCCGCCACCACATTCACGATATTTGAAAAAGGCACCACAGAGCTGAAGTTGCACTAGCAAAGCAATGGTCAGCCTATCCATGGTTATGTCGACGCGGACTGGGCTGGAGATAGCAGTGATCGGCAGTCCTTTAGTGGCTGGTCCTTCTTCGCTGTTGGTGCTGCAATTCCTTGGGAGTCCAAGAAGCAATCGGTCGTGGCACCTAAGTACTACGGACGCGGAATATGTGGCGCTTTCGTCAGCAGCTAAAGAGAGAGCGGTGTATATTGCAAAACTTGTTGATGAAATGGGTTTCGGCGATGTCCCGGCAGTGAAGATATACAGCGACCGCGAACCAGAGCGCACTGTGCCTTGCGAAGAATTCCAAATTCGCGTAGTAAAGGACTGTATAGGACATAAGGTATCATCATATAAGAGATTTGTACAAGAATAAGATGTAAAGCTCTGTAGAACTTTAAGGTTTCCTGGTCCATAATAATAATTCTGTCAGTTAGTTTATGAGTGACTCTGGTGTATTAAACAACAAGTAAATCTGTCAAAAAAAATAATAAATAAAAATTATATTTTTTTATTTAAATGAACACCTAAATACTTAATTATATATATTAAATTTAAAACAATTTATATTGTATTTTTATTTCTTAATTTTCTTTAATTTCAAAAATTTCTTTATATAAACTTATACTAATAACAAATGTTTTATTCTTATTCAAATTTTATATGTAAATAACAATTGTTTTATTCTTAATCTAGATCCATATATATGTATTTATAACAAATGATTTATTCTAAATCAGATTTTATACATTTTATAAATAAATATTAAATCAAAACAATTTTCTAATAAATTCTCTCTTTTTTAATTAAAGTTTATATTCAGGGCCACTTTAGCATAAAATAAATAAACTTCCGAGTTCTCTTTTTCTTTCTTATATCGTTTTTATAGGGCTTTCTGTTTAAATGTTTTATTTTAAGCTGTCTCTATCTCTTGAATTTTCTTTTTCCAAACTAAAATGTCAGCATCATACAAGTCTATTTCTTCCAGAGCCTTACATTTCTGTATCCTATAATGGCCATGAGCCATTGTATTATTGTAGTAGGCTGGTAGAGGGTTACACTGATATATCGATACTTATATAACACGATGACTATGTTAAGCCTATGTGTATCGATACTTATATAACACGATGCCTATGTGAAACCTCTGTAAAACTAACTTTAAGACGGAGAGAAGCATTCTGTGTTAACGTGTCGAATAAAGAGGAAGTTCTGCAACGTCGTGTGAACCAATTTGCCTTCCACAAATTCAGAAGTGGTCAAACCTACAAAATGGACCAGGCTGATCTGAGCGTTGGGTTTACCAACCCAAGGTATTAAAGCCGAATTAATGGCTCGTCTAGGGCAAATATCGCCTGAACAACGAGGCCAAGTCCCAGAGGAAGAAAATCAGCCCGGCACCGATCCTGACATTACGACAGAATCGTCACAGGAAGGCGTTTCCGAGAATATTCCGGATCAAAATGAACTTCTCAGAATCATCACGCAACTGAGGGCAGCGTTTATTACGCAGCAAAACGCGTTGCAACGAGCAGAAGCGCGTGGCGCAATACAACAACAACAGTTAGAAGAGACGCGCGTCGCCACACACATACAGCAACAAGAAGTGACATGCGCCGACACACTTATACAGCAACAAGAAGAGACGCGCGCCGCCACACACATACAACAAGAGCAGACCGTTGGCAACCGTTACAATTTAGGCAGCCCTGCAAGCCCAATTGAAAATGTACCGGGTGGCAACGTTGACAATGCGAACATCTCAATGATCGCTGTCGGAAACGGATTAGGTGGCAACGCTAACGGCAACCAGGGAGAGACGCCATTTATCAGAGCTGCGTCGGAAGTTTGAGCAACGCAAACGGCAAGGAAACGAGCGTTTTACTATGTATTTCGAAGAAAAAACTGTTAGGAAACGAAACTGTTACAGAAAATGAGACTGTTAAGGAAAAACTGTTAGGAATCGCAACTGTTATGGATGATGAGACTGTTAAGGAAAAACTGTTAGAGAAATGCTACTGTTACAGCAAATGAAACTTTTAGGAAAAATCTTTAGAAAATGAAATTGTTGAGAAAAAATTTTTAGAAAATGAAACTTTTAAGGAAAAGCTAGAAGAATGCGAGGCAATTGATGAAAAAATGTTGTTAAATGAAGTTACTAATGAAAATGAAGTGGAAAACGAACAAATTCTTAAAGAATACTTAATTACTGTTATTTGATAAGTTTACCATAAGAAACGAACAAATTGTTACAACATAAATGTTTAGCTCATAAGAAACCAGGATCAGGGGATCCTTATCGTCAGGATGGCCGAATTGTAGTAGGCTGGTAGAGGTTACACTGATATATCGATACTTATATAACACGATGACTATGTTAAGCCTATGTGTATCGATACTTATATAACACGATGCCTATGTTAAACCTCTGTAAAACTAACTTTAAGACGGAGAGAAGCATTCTGTGTTAACGTGTCGAATAAAGAGGAAGTTCTGCAACGTCGTGTGAACCAATTTGCCTTCCACATTATGTAAATCTGGTTCTATAACTCTTTTATCATTTTTACTACCAAGGACTATTTTTGAAATTGTACTTGTTTTAAGTACATGGTTAACAGATCTAATCAATGACATTGTACCACTTGTTTTTTCACCAGTATTTACACATTTTTTATAATCAGCAAAGCCGATTCGTTTAACACAACTTGCCTTAACCCCTTTAGACTTTTTACTTCTCGAGCACCAGGAACAAGAAATGAATACATTTTTGAACGTAAGCCTACGAATTCACTCATAGGCTTCCCATTCAACTCATCTTTAAAAACCCTAAGCGTTTCTTGTTAACGCTGCTAACATTTATATTTATTCAAGAGATCTGAATGATAATCAGATGTATCAAATTTCATTGGAAGATCTTCACGTATATCAGCTAAAAATCTTCAGTTTTTATCGTGTATATGAAAGAGTCTGTATCCATATAGTTTAGACATACAGACTCTCCAAATTTCGGTTTCATATACTGATAATGAAAATCGTACATTTTCCATTTTTAAAATGTCTAGTACAGCAAACCCTAAATAAATAGGCTTATCGTAATAAACATTTAACTTACCCATTTGGAATACGCAAAAATTATCATTAAAATATTTCACGCTATGGAAATTGCTTTTAGCAATCAATGAGCGTGCGCAATCTCTTTTGCTTCCAGAGGAATCGGTTGGTGTTGCACTTTCCCATTCAGTAATCAATCTCACATTAACTCTCAACTCTTCACAACGTTTTCGATAGTCTTGCCATAGACTGCGTTATTGAGAAGTTAAAATAAATCCTTTTCAAACGAACTCTTAGCATTCGTTCTATGAAAAAGTATTCAGATCGATGTACGATTGCAGCCAAGAATCGTACACCTCTATGAATTTTTTTTAAAATTAACCCATTTTCCAGACACTGTTTTAGTGTCCTGTAATGGATAACATAGTTCGACTTATGTTCTAAGTCAGCTATGAACTTTTTAACATGAGAATTGGGAGTGGGTTTTTGTTTTTCGGACAAAACGGAAGATCATTATGATTATTATGAATTGAAAAGGGGTATTCTAGATCTACCTCAAGAATATATCCATATTCAGACTCCCAAGAAACTCGACGCTTCAAACGAAAAGAAATACCGAATGGTAATAGATTATAGGAAATTAAACAAAGTAACAATAGCCGATAAATACCCAATCCCCGAGATAAATGAAGTGCTTGCCACATTGGGCAACAACAAACTTTTTTCCGTTCTCGACTTAAAAAGCGGAATTCATCAAATAAAACTAAAGTCCACAGATATAGAGAAAACTGCTTTCTCTATAAATAATGCCAAATATGAGTTCACACGCCTTCCCTTCGGTCTTAAAAATGCTCCATCCATTTTCCAATGAGCACTAGATGATATACTACGTGAACATATAGGGAAAATTTGTTATATCTATATTGATGATATAATTGTTTTTAGCCAAGATGAAAAATCCCATCTTGAAAACTTGAATACCATATTCGATACCCTATATAGAGCCAATATTAAATGTCAACTCGATAAATGCGAGTTTCTCAAGAGTAAAGTTGAATTTCTAGGTTTCGTAATATCCGATAAAGGTATTGAAGCCAACCCTGACAAAGTCTCGGCAATAGCTAATTTTCCTACCCCCAAGGACAATAACAGAACTCAGATCATTTTTAGGCTTATCAGGATACTATAGGAGATTTATGAGGGATTACGCAAAACTTGCTTAATCCACTCACCATACTGTTAAAAGGTGAAGTTGGACACGTAAACAAGAAAGCAGCATTAACTAAAGCAATAAGCTTCCACCAAGAAGCCATAGACGCATTTAGGAAACTAAAATTCGTTAATATCACAAGATGTGATACTTAAATACCCCGATTTTAAAAAGAATTCCACCTCACCACCGATGCATCAAACTATGCCATTGGTGCAGTTCTCTCACAGAACAGTCATCTCACGAACCCTCTCCAAAGCTGAAGAAAATTATGCAGCTAACGAGAAAGAGATGTTGGCCATTATATGGGCCCTTAAAGCGTTACGTAACTATCTATACGGTAAAGCCAAAGTGAAAATATTCACTGATCACCAACCGCTTACACACTCATTGAGAAGTTGGAATGGCAACGCTAGAATTAAAAGATGGAAATCTCACTTAGAAGAATACGACTACGAGTTACTCTACAAACCAGGAAAAGACAATGTAGTAGCAGATGCATTGTCTCGCATTTCAAATTTAGGTCAGATAAACTCAGTATCCACTCAACATAGCGACGAGAGTTCAAGCCATAACCTCATCCCTAGTATCATTCCATTAACGCTTTTAAAAATCAAATCTTCATCCATAAAGCAAACAGCAACGACTACACACAAAGCATACCTTTCTCTATGTTTCATAGACATGACATATACTTACAAACTTACGAACTTGACGAACTTATACTAATACTTCGGAAATACCTTAACCCATCCGTTATTAATGGAAAACAAACTTCTGATTTTATTGTTTAACTGCTTAGCTGATTTTTAACTGCTTAGCTGATTAGCTGTTTTTTGTTCTTTAACTGTTTAGCTGTTATTTTTCTTTAGCTGTTTTGCTGTTTAGCTGTTGTTGTTTAGCTGTTTAGCTGTTGTTGCTGTTTAGCTGCATACTACGCCCAACCACCCTCGGTTCATAGAAAATAATTAGGATACAAGATAGTTCCCACGCTGAATAGCAAGAGAACAGGTTTAAACAAACATAGTAAACCGTTAGGGCAACAGGTTGCAGTGTTTTGTTTGCACACTAACATATGAAATTTCTCACACTGAATTATCAATTAGAAAATTAGCATATTAAAATAGGGTTACTGATCACACACACGCACACATACACAAAACTATTATTAATTTACATAATCCACAAGTTGTGGCGGTAGCTGTTTACACATTTCATGATTAACCATGTGCTAACGATCAATTAGCACGCTTGAGGATACCCTTACCATTACGATAACCACGTGCTGACAATCAATTAGCACGCTTGAGGACACCCTTACCGTAACGATCGTTTTCATGCTCACGGTCACGGTTAGGGTCACAAAAGAGGCGATACACACATTAACATGTTGTGGTAGGGTGTCCCGACCTCTCAAATATCACCCTCGTCAGCGATCCCCATGAGTCACATGCGTGTGTGCACTGACGCATGCATTCACCACACACCCCTAACACGTGTGTATGTAAACACGATCATGCGTGCTCATTTGTATAAACTCACCTGCCAACCCCATGAGTCACACGCGTGTATGCACTGAAGCGTGCATGCTCATTTTCATAAACTCACCTGTCAACCTTTAACACTTCCCACCCTAATTTATCACCTACAAACCCATGAAATATGCTAATTAGGACCCTAAATTTCCGACCCCTCGTCACGCACCGCTAATTTCATCCCACCCACTCCACTTTTTGTCCCAGAACCCGCATTATATATCTAATGATATGCAATTTTGTCCCTACTACAGTTAATCAAATAATTAAATATGTAGAACCAAATAGTATCCTTACTTGGAACATAAATGACACTGTTATAGAACAAAATTGCCAAGAAATAAATAAAACCAGTAAGAAAAGCAACAGTCGCGCGGCACGCGACAGTGGGATACCCTTCGACCCATGATCTAGTGTAGTTAATTTGTTAAATTCATACATATACACATAGGCACATGCTTGAAAATTATTCCCGACAGATGGCGCTCGCGCTAGTTACCTATGGCGAATTGAATACGCCATTAACTGTTCTTAGATAATACGCTTTATTATTTATTTAGTGTCAAACATTTGTGTCATAAATAGGGCGCGAGCTTCACTGACTCTTTTTAAGAAGAAGAACTGAAGAGAAGAGAGTTCCGATAGATATCGATAACTTACAAACAGTTTTACTTAACTAATAGGTGGCTAACAGGGTTGCCACAGTACTGCCCCTCCAGTGATGCTGTCACGACATTTTGTTTGTTTTTCCATACGTGCGAATTGTTTTTGGAGTTTCGTCTTTCTGTGCAGAATCATCTTTTAAAAAGAATGCTGGTTTTAATCTATCGACAGAAATTGCTGTCTCTTTATCGTCTTTCCTTATGATGAAAACCCGATCAGACTCACGTCGAATGATTTCGTATGGACCAGTATACGGCGATTCTAGTGGCTGTTTAACTGAATCGACTCTGACGAAAACATGTGTGCAGTCATGCATTCCTTTTTGTATAAAAAATTTGTCTTTTATATGATGCGATGTTGCTGTTGGCCGAACTTCTCTCATATGACTGCGAAACTTTGTTAAAAACGTCTCAGGATCAGATACGGCATCTATGTCGTCGAAGAATTCATTTGGAACTCGGAAGACTGTGCCATATAGCATTTCCGCTGCTGACGATTTAAGATCCTCTTTATAGCATGTCCGTAATCCCAGCAGAACAGTTGGAAGCATTTCAGACCAAGGAAATTCTGGGTGGCACATGAGTGCAGCTTTAAATGATCTGTGCCATCTTTCCACAAAACCATTCGATTGAGGATGATAAGGGGTAGTATGGATATGCTTTCCACCGACCATCTTGAGCAGCTGCTTAAATAAAGCTGACTCAAACTGACTGCCTTGGTCTGTAGTTAACGTCTTAGGCGTACCATAACGAGCTACCCAATGTGTCCAGAATGCTGTGGCGACTGTCTCCGCTGTCATGTCTTTTAATGGCACCGCTTCAGGCCAACGTGAAAACCGATCAATAATCGTAAGACAATAGCGATATCCTTGTTGAAGAGGCATTACTACGATGTCCATGTGAACGTGTTTAAATCTGTTGTCAGGAACTTCCATTTTGCTGGGCTGAAGTGAGTTGTGTTTATGAATCTTAGCCCGTTGACATGGGAGACAGTTGCGGCACCAGAGAGGGACATCTTTGTTCATGATTGGCCAAATGTAGCTCCGGCGTAATTGCTTCAGAGTTGCCCTGCCACTGGGATGAGATAAACCATGCACAGATCCAAAGACTTGATGACGCAGGCTCTGTGGTATGTAGGGGCGTATTGTACCCGTTGACACGTCGCAGTAAATAAGAGTGTTGTCGTCGCCACGAATTGATTTTAAATCCAACGAAGAAGTGCCCTTTAGCAATTCACCGAGCTCGGAATCAGAAGCCTGCGCTTCTTCAATATTCACAGTACTAATTGCAGTTGGCATCTTAATCTCGCACAGTCGTGACAGTGCGTCCGCAACTGTATTTTCCTCGCCTTTGACATGCAGAATCGTAGTTGTAAACTGTGATATATAATCAAGGTGCCTTAACTGTCTTGCCGATGCCTTTTCAGGACGTTGATTAAAGGCGAAGATTAATGGCTTATGATCCGTTTTGATAACAAAAAAAACACGTCCTTCTAGCAGATGTTTAAAGTGTCTTACTGCTTCGTAAATGGCCAACAACTCGCGATCGTACGTGAAGCGCCAATGGCCGCATCTGAAGCATCGCAGACTAAGGCCCAATTGGTGTTTGGCGTTGGATAAGATAACATTGTAGCGTCTGCTACATTCTGTTTGCATTCCTCGAAGACTTGTATAAGCTCTGGTGTCCATTGAATGATGCGCTTGTCATTCTTTTTAATGTCTCTTGTCAGCTCCGTTAGTGGTGCTTGGGTGTGAGATGCTTGAGGTAGGCAACGTCTGTAATAATTGATGATTCCAAGAAATCGGCCAAGTTCGCAAATTGTATCTGGTCTAGTATAGCTTAAGATAGCGTCAATGCGATCAGTTGGGGGTTTGATTCCACTTTTGCTGACGATATAACTCAAGAATCGAACCTCTTGCTTAGCAAGTTGACATTTACTAACGTTGATGCAGAGACCGTTGTGTTGCAAAATGTTGAAGACTGTGCGAAGATGTTGTTCATGTTCATCTGCTGTTGTTGATGCAATGAGAATATCGTCAATGTAACAATACACAAAATCCAAGCCTCAGAAAATTTTATCCATAAAACGTTGAAACGTTTGTGTAGCGTTTTTTAGTCCAAACGGCATTTTAAGGAATTCTACTAGTCCAAAGGGGTGCAAACTGCAGTCTTTTGATGTCGCTCTCAGCCATTGGTACTTGATAATAAGCACGTACCAGGTCGAGGGTTGAGAAAATAGTTTTTCCGTGTAGTTGTTCTGCAAAATCGTATATGTGAGCGATTGGGTAGCGATCCGGTACTGTTACAGCGTTTAACTTCCCTATAATCGCCACAAGCGCGCCAGCTTCCATCCTTTTTTGTCACGAGATGTAATGGACTGGACCAGGAACTCTTAGACGGTCGACAGATGCCTTGCTCGATCAATAAATTGATCTCCGATTTTGCGGCTACCAATTTATCACCAGCAAGACGACGAGGGCGATCAGCAACAGGGCTGCCGGTGGTCTCTATGAAATGGCATACATCGGTGTTGTTAGTAACAGTGAGCTCTGATGTACGTGTTATCGCGATGAATTCTTGTAGCAGGCCACGAAAGTCAACGCCGTTGTCAACAGTGGAAATGGATGGAAGCATCATTAAGGCGCCCGTTAGTAGTTAGACCTGTCGTTGAATCGATGAGTTGCTTGTTGTTGAGATCGATCAGCAACTGAAATTTTGAAAGGAAATCAACGCCGATGATCGGTGTGTGAGTATCAGCAATGATGAAGGTCCAACTAAACTCACGACGAAGTCCCAAGTTTAATTGAATGACCTGTTTGCCATACGTGAAGATAGGTGTTTGATTAGCTGCATACAATACAAGATCGCTTTTTTGTGAATTTTGCTTAAACGCAGAACGCGGTATCACAGAAATCACCGAACCAGAATCCACCAGAAATCGTGTCCTTGATATTTGATCATAGACGTGTAGGCGAATCTCAGGGGGTGCTGTAATATTGCTGACAGAGTATTTGCTGTCGCCGTGCAGCTGAATAGGCGACAGCCGTGTTAGTTTAAATTTGCTTTGTAAGTGCAGCCAGGTCGGCACTTCTGGGCATTGTCACCGAATTTTTTGTGGTAGAAACACATCGTCGATGCTTGGTCGCCTCTTCCGTTGGGTAAGTCGTGTGATTTTCCATGTGATTGATTTTGCTGTTTTAGATATTTCATCTCTCCTTGTAGTTTTTCAATTCTTTCAGAAAGTGAACGTAAACTTTCGGCGACGTCTGCCAAAATCTTGGTGGGAGCAATTGCGTTTACAGCATCGGGTGCAGCAGCTGCGGCACAAGTATTGCTAGTTCCATTAGCCTCGAGCATCCGGTCAGCAGTGGCTGCGAGTCTGTCAAGATCTGCTTCCGGCCGCACAGTCAGTATTGGTCGAAAATCAGATGGCATCTCTGCAAGGAAAAGCGTGCGGATAATACTTTCATAGGTGTCAGACGACGCATGTGGACCAAATCAGCTACACTCAATGCAATATCTTCCTCCAACTGTACAGTAATGAGATCGAACTTGTCCACGTCGTTGATGATGCTGTTGAGGCGAAATGCGCGCTCAACTTGTGCAAACCAGAGTTGTGGATTGCTCCGAGTAAATTTTGGCACATTAATTTGTAGACGATGAACTGGTGCAACAGCCGGTGCAGAGGTGACTTGGTGTAGTGCTGTGTCTTGGTGTGCCACACGTAATGCATCCATTTCTCTTTGCATTGTGCGAGAGTTGCTCTTCAGTTGCTCTTCAATATCATTCAATGGTTCAGTCATGTTGTTTGTTTCAAAATTAAGTTTCCTCCTGGTTAATGAGCGAAGATTGTATCGTGGTTGTTGCATGCGATTCTATTAGTTGATATAAGTTTGCTGCCCGTTGATACGTGTTCATAAAATGCGTCGTATATATGAACGTGTGTGCGTTATTTCACCACAGGCGTCTGATGAAATTCATAGAGCAGATGCAATAAGTATCAACGTAGTTAGTTTTTTGTTCAAAATAAGTTTTAATTCACGTCGGGGTCACCAATATGGCGAATTGAATACGCCATTATCTGTTCTTAGATAATACGCTTTATTATTTATTTAGTGTCAAACATTTGTGTCATAAATAGGGCGCGAGCTTCACTGACTCTTTTTAAGAAGAAGAACTGAAGAGAAGAGAGTTCCGATAGATATCGATAACTTACAAACAGTTTTACTTAACTAATAGGTGGCTAACAGGGTTGCCACATACCAACCCACCCCCTAAACCCCCACGCCTCTAACACTATCGGACACCGAACCGGGAAGACGAACAACTGGAGCACTGCATTGCACCGCATCCGGTCAAATGCTGACATAGCGCACAAAGTTGCACAACAACATTGTCGGCAAGGGACCCGGCTGCTAGCCGAACGCTGAGGCGGCATGAAAATTATGATTATGTTTACATTAAGAACTTATTTACTTATATACAAGACGAAGACAGAGAGCTAGAGGAGACTTCTCCGAGACAATAAACTTCACTCTGGTTTTACATTCGAAACAGCCCAGTCGCATTTCATTTTGAACTCCAATATTAAAACTTACCATCGACAAACCTCAAGACTCTGACGTCTCTGATATACAACTCACCATCGACGACTTAAGGACTCTTAACAACTCCCAGCTCCCCCCTAGGACCCACTGTTAACTGGCGCAGCCGGTAGGATGGCCTACCTTATTGTAATCACTTACCTGTAGGTAGAGAAAAATGTGAGAAAAGAAACGGGTTATCTTATGTGTCGACAGAAAATAATTGCAAGTGAATTCTTATAGAACAAAGTGATACACTAAATGAAACTCAAAAATACATGCAGACTTAAACTCTAACTCATCGCGATGACGTGGAATCAAACGCTGATCATCACATCATCGATACGTTCATACATTATCAGATACATCGAAATTTTCATTTGACAAATACAAGTGTAAAATACTACCATGGTGACGTGGAATCAAACGCTGATCATCACGTCATCGATACGTTCATACATTATCAGATACATCGAAATTTTCATTTGACAAATACAAGTGTAAAATACTACCATGGTGACGTGGAATCAAACTCTGATCATCACGTCATCGATACGTTCATACATTATCAGATACATCGAAATTTTCATTTGACAAATACAAGTGTAAAATACTACCATGGTGACGTGGAATCAAACGCTGATCATCACGTCATCGATACGTTCATACACTATCAGATACATCGAAATTTTCATTTGACAAATACAAGTGTAAAATATTACCATGGTGACGTGGAATCAAACGCTGATCATCACGTCATCAGTATGTTCAAACGTTATCAGATACAAACTAGTCGTCAAAGCCTCCTTATATACATATGTACTCAAGCATACAATGTCAAGTATATTGCAATACGCTCTTGTGCTGTACTGCCGCGTTGGTATGGAATCAAACGCTGATCATCATGCCAACGTCGAATACACATGCACCTGAAATTCGACACCACATTCAAACGCACACTGCCAAAATGTAAACAAATATCATATTACAAACTAAATGAGTCTCATCTTGTGTACCACACCAACAACAGTGCTGCACGTATGGTTGTGCACTCTTGTAAGGGGAGCTAAAGTAAGGAGTAACCACTTGAGTATCGTCAAGCTATTCCGCCTTCGCTCTCTTGCAAAGTGTTGTTGCATTCATATATACAAATTAAATAAAACAATGTATCAAAGAAGTCGACATATACGTAAACTTGGTTCCTTTTCATATATGAAATTCTGTATAACAAACAAGTACTAATACCAATCACATTACAGAGCTTGAGAAAAAAAAAATAATAATTCGAGGACGCACAAACAAACACACATACAACTAAGAAAATACCCACGAAATACCATATACACAACCACACATAAGAAGGAATACACCCTTTACTTTTAAAATATACCTAAATAAGTACACAATCTACATTTAAGAATACACTACATACAAACACACATACAACTAAGTAAATACACACGAAATACCATATACACAACCACACATAAGAAGGAGTACACCCCTTTACATTTAAAAGTACACTTAAAGATACACTATAGGCACACCCACACACTTTCTTGAGTTAGAAACTTGTTCATTGTTCCCGATCATACACGATATACTAAATAACTTAAAATTTAATGTCAAAAGTTTCGTTTACAACCTTAGGAAAACTACACGTTCAGTTGTCGGGCCTCCACCAACTACTAGCAAGCTTCCTCACCCTACTAAACGTTCTAGCCCTCTTCCTCCGATTTCGGAAGAACCCAGAGCAACCCCTCGCCAAAAACCTACAATGGACTCAGGAAATGATTCTGCCCGTCCCACCCCACCTTCCTTAGCACCCACTATCAGTGGATTTAGCTCAGTAATATCAACTACATTCAAACCTAAAGATATTATGGCATTCGTTGAGCATTTGCCAACTTTCGATGGTACACCCCGTCAACTAGATAGATTTATCACTAGCGTAGAAGAAATTCTGATGCTCATCAGGGGAGCGGATCAAACGCCATATGGCCTGCTTACTCTGAGGACCATTAGGAATAAAATTATTGATAGAGCTGACGAAGCCTTGGAGCTCGCAAATACTCCCTTGGTTTGGGACGAGATAAAAAGCAATCTCATCCGCCTCTACTCGAGTAAGAAAAGTGAGGCCAACTTGTTAAGCGAGCTTAGCACATTTTCTGACAACCAGTCTTTAGGCCAACTGTTCTTTGGTATATCAAAGGTGAGAAGTCAACTCTTCTCTATACTTAAGAACAGTGAGCACAACAACACCGTTATAGATACCAAGAAAGTTGTCTACAACGAGGTTTGTCTCAATGCTTTTATCACAGGCTTGAGAGAACCTCTCAAGACTTTCGTCAGGCTAAAGTCCCCTTCTACTCTCGAACAGGCATACGAACAATGCCAAATAGAGCAGACCTTATATAGAGCACAACACAATCGGTCTAATAGAACAGAGCAGAGACCCAATGAATCAGATGGTAGGTGTTGGAGCTCATCAATAGTTAAATAAGTAGTTAAGATAGTATTTAAGAGAACACAAGAAGTGTCGTAATTCAATCTCTCTTATGTTCTGCAGTTGTGAGAAATTGCGTACACTGCTTTAGGTACAAGCCAAAATTGTTGGGGCAAATAATGGGTAATCTGCCAGCCGACCGTCTCCGAGAAGGTCGGCCGTTTAGAGTATCTGGTGTAGACTTTTGTGGCCCATTTTACGTTAGCTATAGGATCCGGGGGAGACCCCCTGTAAAAACGTATGTTGCCGTTTTTGTTTGTTTCGCCTCAAAAGCAGTTCACTTGGAACTTGTCACCGACCTATCCACTGATTCTTTTTTGAATGTATTTAAAAGGTTCATTGGGAGGCGCGGACTACCCGAGACGATGTTCAGCGACAATGCGACGAACTTCGTGGGAGCGAGCAACGTGCTGAAGGAGCTGCAGACGGCATTCCTGGAGAGCAAGGAGCGACTGACGGGGTACGCAGCGGAGCGAGGGGTGCACTGGAAGTTTATTCCCCCTCGAGCACCGCACTTCGGAGGACTGTGGGAAGCAGCGGTGAAGGCTGCCAAGCACAGGCTAGTGCGAGGAGCGGGCAACGCGAACCTAACGCCGGACGAGCTGAGCACGCATCTGGTGGACGTCGAAGCGTTGCTCAACTCCAGACCACTTCTCGTGGACAGCACCGATCCCAACGATGGCGAGGTAATCACGCCAGGGCATCTACTCATCGGGCAGCCTTTGCTTGCGCTGCCGCACGGATTAGGACCAGAAGAGTCGAGCAACAAGCCAGGACGCGCGTACTTGAAGCGGTGGCAGCAGTTGTCGGCGCTCAGACTGCACTTTTGGCGCAAGTGGTCCAAAGATTACCTGCTCAGTCTGCAGCAGCGAACACAGTGGACCAAAGGCGAGGCGAATCTGGTAGAAGGGGCGGTCGTCATGGTGCACGACGACAACACACCCTCGCAACGATGGACCATCGGGCGCGTAACGCGCATAGTCCCAGGGGTCGACGGCAAGGTTCGGGTAGTGGAACTAAAAACACCAGCAGGCGCAATTAGGCGCCCAATCCACAAGCTGGCACTGCTCCCTACTTGTTAAAGACCGGAGCTCTTCAACGGGGCCGGAATGTTGGAGCTCATCAATAGTTAAATAAGTAGTTAAGATAGTATTTAAGAGAACACAAGAAGTGTCGTAATTCAATCTCTTAAGTTAAGACGATCGGCAAATGCCGACGGCGAATTCCGGGAGTGTGGTCGGACTGTGGCCCACTCTCACTTAAATCATAGTTTTAGTTTCGTTTGTGCACTGAAGCCAACTACACACATTAAAAACATTGAAGTCGAACTCCGCGTTCTTTTATTTGTCTTTCGTTTTCGTTGATTTCTCTAAAAAATCTTAGAGAATTTTTCAGTAGGAATCACCGAAATAATAACGACAATAACAACCGCGGCGGACGAAATGACCGCAGAGGACCGTCCTCCAACTCCAACTCCAACTCCAACCAGAATAGACCATCTAATTCGTACAATCGTACACCCCAATCCGGCAATAACGATAACCAAGCCAATACATCAAACCCTTTCCGATCATCGCCGAATAGTCTGAACAATATAGAGGAGAACCCTCAACCCAACCCGAATTTTCAGCAACCTGCCTCGGGAAGCCAACAGGGTACATAAGTCCGGCCACGCACAGTCCTTCTCTACCTTTCATTAAAATCAAACTATCCCATACAGAACCCCTAAAATTCCTGATTGACACAGGCTCTACACACTCCTTTATCGACCCAAAATACGTTGATTCTCAAAACTGCGTGACCTTACAGACGCCTATAACACTTAAAACGGCCCTAAATAATTTTACAATCTACCAACACGTATCTATACCATTTCCCCGAATTTCAAATCACAGGCGTAATGACCCTCCCTTCCTTTCAAATTTCACTCCTATTTTGACGGCTTGATAGGAATAGACTTATTATCCCACTTAAAAACAGAAATAGATCTACCTAACCTAAAGCTAAAAACCCCAAATACCACTATACCTTTATGCACCCATAACAACTTAACTTCTAAAATATTTAACATCTCTGGATATACAAAAACCGTTTTGCCACTACCAGTGGAAACCAAACAAGGTGACTTTTATATCAACTCAATTATATTAAACAAAGACCTAATAATATCAGACGGTATTTATAACTCTAAAAATAAAACTGCTAATTTTGTTATCACAAACCATAGCGAGATAGATCAGTTGTTGTACCTCGAAAAACCGATAGAAAGCATGCCATACTCTACAGCCGACAGTATCGAACTTTTCAATATCACTTCAGACACCCCACAACCCCAAGACTCTACAACATCTTTACAAGCCCTCTATATCGAACACCTCTCCTCTGAAGAGAAGCAAGGTTTACTTTCACTCTGCAAAAAGTATTTAGACATCTTCTATAACGAAGACAACCCACTTACCTTTACTAACAAGATTACACACACGATTAAGACTACGGACGACACCCCCATTCACACAAAATCTTACAGGTATCCTTATATTCATAAAGAGGAAGTCAAAAAACAAATTGAGTCAATGCTAGATCAAGACATCATTAAGTCTAGCTACTCTCCGTGGAGCGCACCCGTATGGGTCGTTCCCAAAAAGACTACTCCTTCGGGAGAACAGAAATGGCGACTCGTTATCGATTATAGGAAACTCAATGAGAAAACTATATCC